>JAYESA010000164.1:307500-401261 GCA_036927795.1 Iris macrosiphon
TCAAAAAATCAAAATCTCACATGCACGAATTACTCTATAAATCAAAATAATTACAAAATAGCGAAACAAAATCAGAAAATTCGAAATTTCAACTGCATGAAAAATCCACAGAAAATCATAAAATCCAGTAAATATCTCTCAAACCGATGACCGTAGTTTCCTTTATATCCAATCACAATGTGTGTGACAGTCATTCTTTGCCACGCCATCCGGATTGGCTGTAAAAGATTCACCACGACACTATGATCGAACGACTGCAACTTTCGCTACCACGCCATCAAGGTATACTAGGGCCACCCGGTCACTATTGACAAATACCCAAAACAAATTCAATTCCAAAAAACCAATCTCTAAATCATTGAAATCATAAAACATCTAACAAGATCACAAGATAGTTTCTAAGAAAATACTCTAAATCAAAAATCTAGATCTAATCATCATATACAAAAAATATATCAAAATCAAAATAATATCTAACGGTTAATCAGGAAGGCCCATAGTCAAAGTAGCTGAATTGATACAAGAATATTCACTGAACACTCAACAAATGCTTCTAAAATCTCCAATCCTAACTTCCTCAGCAAATTCTGAGCTCCAATATAATCCACCTTCCAAGAATATCACATCAATTCATGAAGAGGGCGATAATGATACTAAGTCAATGTAAAGTCAACGCACGAAGAAGATAACGAAAAATCAAACAAGACGAAGTATCAGTAGAGAGTACAGAACTCAAGATAAATAACAAGTAACCCAAGGATGGAGACAAGATAACTTCTTATCTGATAAAGTGATTGACATGACCAATTACAGGACCACATCTCTCAAAACAAAGAATAAGGAAGATAATAACGAATAGATACGGGTCAAACAAGATAGGTTCAAGGAGAGAGAGGGACCGATTTACAAGTTCAAGGGAGTGAAGGGCAAGTGCAACAAGTAGAAATTCTAATAAATTATGGACTGAGATAAATAATCATGCGATACCCAACAATATCTCAAAACGAGACATACAATGGACACTCACGACATGTACGACATGGGCGAGCCGATAAATCAGGTGGTGGTGAATCAGTGGACTTAGAGGAAGACTTTGATGACGATGTCGTCTCTACGGCTGTGGACACCATTGATGATGTGTCACGTCCCGCTCCCAAAATATTGGATAAATACAGGGACGGACATGGCTAGCTACCCCGTACAAGGTATAGAACGTCGTACGACGATCATGGCTGTAAGTCATGTTGGGTATCCTAGCATGTAATAAAATCTATGGCCTAAACCTGATCTCATATCCACATGCAACTACAATAAAATAAGCAGCAAGAATAATAACACATAGAAATCATGTAATAAGGATAATCAGGAAATCTATAGTAAGAAAAGACGTAGGCGAGAGTACATTCCTATCCAGTTCCTAATATGATCCGGAACTGAAACTCATCCTCCAAGCCAGGTCTGAAAGATCCATAGGCTCGGTCAGGCAATCTGAAAATAATCCAGGGTTGGTCAGGCCAACCGCAACAAGTACCAGAAAGGATGGCTCAAGGACGGACGAAATAAATCAACAGGAAATAAGGCAATAAATATATCAAAATAACAATAATCAAGGTAAATGATCGTGCGGTACCAACACACGATTACAAAGTATAAAGCATCAACAAAATAGCTGCTATATCATAACATCCAACATCAACTAATACCTGCATCGATAACTGAATTTTGAAACCTATCATCAGAACAATAATCCACCCCTACACCAAACAAGGACAAAAGAATGAATCACTGCATCGGGACAACTTTCGCACAAGCCGACTAGCAAGCATCACACCCTAGATAAGGAATCAATAATTAATCATAATCATCCTAACATCCACTAATACCTGCGTCGTCAACTAAAATCCGTAATCTGTCATCAGAATAGTAATCCATTCATACACCAAACAAGGATAAGGGAATGAATCATCGCACTGGAACAACTTACGTACCAGCCGACTAGCAAGCATCACACCATACAATTATATGAATAAACGACCACTCAAATGCTTACGGCTTGCCAGGTGAAGTCTGGGTTACCCCATTAATGCAATCGATAGGAATTCTCAGATCATGCTATGTTCGAGCAGGGCTGGCCGGCCCATTAATGTACGAGTAAAAGAAGAAGGAGAAGATGCACCAGTCCCTCGCAAGGCTACTGTGCTAAATAATCAGTTATAGTTCTAGTTCTCTTATAGGGATATACTGGCTCGGTATAATAATACTAATGGTCGAATACTGTACTTCACTAGTACGGATGATATACAATATCATGTAGTGACTAGCCTTGCACCATGATGAGTGGCCCACATGCACGATCTTGAAATATCGTTCCTTCCAAATGATTCTACCAATTTTAGTTACCTAATTACCTCTAAAGTTATATTAAATCTCGTGCCGTAGGCATACGATCATCATCCCTAGATGTTTTACCATAGTACGGGTATGCTTTGTGCGAATCCACGTTGTTTCCCATCGGTTCCAACCTAGAACCATCTTGAGTGTAATGCAACAATCAATACACATCATCCAACCACGCTAAACTATGACCACTGACCCACCACAAAGGTACCCATGGAAGGTATCAATATAATATAATATACTATAATATACTATAATAACAGGAACATGGTAAGCACCTCAGTGCACAAGTATAATATATAGTCGCACCTCAGTGCGCTGTAATAAAGAATTACACCGTAGTACAAAAATGAACACGAAGCACCTCAGTGCGATATCGGGGCCAGTACCTCAAACGGTATCCTGGTAGTCGATAGCATGAGTATATGTAGTCAAGTCAAGAAACAAGAACACTAGACACTAAGCCAATCACCATAAACAATGCCAGGCCCTCTGGCTTACTAGAATCCACCGAATCAATGATCACAAACTATCGATCGATAAGTCCTCTAACTTCTGAAGTATAACATAGGCATCGTCTAACAAAGTTACATCCATAAGTATCAATACTAGATGTCACTAGGACAGTAATTCAATCACAAATATATTATCAGCAATTCCCTGATTCACCAAATCATATACACAACTCTTTGATTTACCGTATCTATCATCCATATCGAACAAGGGACAACACCACTTAGTACTATACTACTCAACCATACAAGATCACTAAGGTCTACTGAATTCTAGATGTACCAGGTATTGGATACTTGGGAAGTCGGGTAAAATTATATATTGATAACCTCGATAATTGCCTCATTCCGCGAAATACTTGTGCAATAATCTGAACCTGAGAAATTAAATAATAACAATATTAAGCATGCGCCCTAGGTCTATAAAAATCCAATAAAATCCATAAGAGCTTGTCAATTCAACATCCCAAGATCATACCTCCAAATTAAAATAATACTTAATCCTCGAATTTTGTCCAAAGTTCTCAACCCCGATATATATATCAAATTCTAGTCCTATCAGGCTAAATAAGAACATCTGGAAAGAATGATAAGGAAACATGAACCTAACAATTAAGGAAGTGCATGAACCACTCTCGAACAGATTCACGAACCTTAAACCAAACAAGGACGGTGGTCGCAGACCGTGTCTCGAATAAAATAACACTCCCTACTCTATCCGATGAACAAGGGTAAAATAATAACTATACGTCTAATCTACTAGCCCAAGTCTACCTAGCAGGTACTTGTAGAAGCATGGAAACTTTTAATCCATGCGCGTACAGTGCCATGCGGCCAAGGGACTCTGATATACCGATGCGACATAAATGAAGTCTTATGAGTATTCGGCTGACGCCTTAACCGCATCTATCCGGACAAGAGCGTTTAATGCTCAGTAAAAAAGTCGCCCTCAAAGGCCGAGCCACATAATCACTCTGACCGCTGCCAGATATCATTTCGTAACTCGTGCAGGCGACGACGGTTATGCGACAAAACATCATCACTCATATCACTACGATGAAGACTTTCTTGCGGCAGTATGCTCATGCGACAAAAGAGTCATGCGACCGTCTCCCCTTCAGTAAAGTGCAGCTCATGCACGAGATGTTTATACATCGGTCGTGAAAGCATGCGGCAAGGATAGCCATGCGACAGAGGGTCTCTAAGCCTGCCGTATAGAATCACAACTCTCACTGACAATATTTATTACTCTGAGCGCCTCGTATTCGGTACAAATAACGAACGTTAGCGCTTTTGTCAGACACAAATGTGTAGTGCCACCTGTCTCAGAAACGACAAGACTTCATGTGGTAGTGTTCCTTGAGTGTTCATGCGGTTGAGTCTTCCTACGGCGGTGTTCCCGTAACCTTTATGCGGTTGAGCCTTCATGCGGCAATGTTCCCTGAGTCTTTGTGTGGCCGTGTTCCCGTGAACCTTCATGCGACTGAGTCTTTATGTAGCATTGTTCCCATGAACCTTCGTGATCATAACCAATAGAAGATCCTCCATAGCTAACGTATGCCACGTGTCAAGTCAACCGGATCATGCGTGCCACGGGTGTAACAACCCATGCAATAGATGTAACAACCCAAATTATGTGGGCACATCTCGGTAACAACCAAATCCAAAATAATTCCACATGGCAAAAGGACCACGACATTGCGGTTGCAACTGCATTCTGTTGAGAATACTATGCGGCAATCCAAAACCTGCATGCATAGACTGAAAAAAGTAATTTTCAGCACATGCGCGTGCATGGCCACTCCAGCGTAGATGGCTATAAATAGCAGGAACGTACTTCCACCACACACACATACAGAGACGGACACAAACACAGAGACTTGAGAGCCAAATTGTTGTTCTTTGTGCCAGTGAGTCAAGACTTTGCAATTACCCCCTTCATCGTTCGATCGTCAACGGAGTAAATGAGTCAGTTGCAGCACTCGATCTCCATCGTTGCACTTTCCCAGATCTCTATGTTTGTACTTAGAATTCTCAGTGTTAGGATTCTTGTGTACTCTCTCGTTGTAAATTGCGTGGTACAAAAGTTAGTAAAATTTTAACATTTTTGCAATGGCAACAAATCTGGCGACTCTGCTGGGGATTAACAACCTTCTTCTCTGACGAGATGGTAGTGATGCAATCAGAAATGACGAAACTGGGTTCAACTCAGCGATTGTTGGTCATACGCTTTGACCAACAAGATTTCGAGGATATGCTCTCCGTGGACAGCTCGAGTCCCTCACCAAGGCTAGCAAAGCCTAAGATGACCCGTAGGACTTGGGTAGTTAAGCCTAATGCGCCGCAACCATAGACCGTGAAAGATGTGCTCCCTGTGTCTACTCTTGAATGCGTATATCATGCGTCTGCGCAGGCTATCTCTGCTCATGCGGCGACCACTCCTGAGACAAAGGGTGCTCGACACTTTGGTTCTGGAAGAGAAAGATACCATGATGCCAAGAATTTAGGAGCTAGAGCCTCCTTCCAATATGTGCATGCCTTTGGTAAGAACAGTGTTGACTCCCAGACCATGTGCCTATAGTTGAAGGCGAAGCGAAAGAAACAGGCTGCATCAACTTGTCCCATTGAGTCTAGCTATCTATCCCATTGTTTATTCCAATCTTGTCCATCACCCAAGTCCAACGATACTTCCATTTGCACGAGTCCGTTCTTGAGTTCTCAAGTCTAATGTATCGAAGAATACCCGAGTCAAATTCCATTGCACTATATACCACTTGGAAATATAGTTGCCCTCGTGCTTACTCTGCGCCAACCAGGGTCTGTGATTCTATTGAATCACAACTCAATACTCGCTTGTTCCATGTTTCATTCATTCCAACTCAGCCGATGTGCACCAACCAACTTGTATTCCCGTTACCCTAGTCCGTTCAGGCAATTTCCATTGATGTCTATCCAAAATATTTCAATGCCTTGCTCACTTTGTGGTATCCCATATACAACTCTGAATCAAGTCGCTACTCGCATTACGGTTACTTGTACTAATCCAAGATCCATTTGAACCATCCCTTATGCATGATCCTGCCATCCCCAACTCGAGTCTGACATGAAACTCAGCCAATACACGAACCATCCAACTCTTTCCATCAATCTCGCTATGCAACTTGTTCTATGTTCCGTTCTCAATGCTTTCAGCTATTCTCAAACCGTCTGATACTTTCGCAACATGAGTAATCCCGTGCAACGAGCTCTCTTCCAAGTAATCCAACCCAATACCCAACTGTTCCCCACATCTGCTGTACGAGCAACTCGTGCAAACTTATCCTGATATTCTTATGCCAAACTCAAACCTACTCAACTGATGCGCCACACGAACAACTCGTGCAACGCTTTCTGTGATACACCCAGCCAAAATTCAAACTCCGTCCAACAATTTTGCTACACGAGCAACTCGTGCAACGATCCATTCTCATCCGATGCTTCTACTCACAACATGTCGCATAACCAATCTCGTATGCCAACCAACTGATCCACTGATGTAATCAAAAACTCCCTGAACACCAAGCCAAGCCAAGCCAAGCCAACGACAGCTCTCAACTTGTTGCCCAAAAGCAACAACGCCACCCAACTTGCTGCACGAATGCAACAACGCCTAACGATGCTAAGCGATCTAACGAAAACCAACAAAAGCAACGCAACCAAGAATAACATGCAGCCACAACCAGCAATATATAGACTTATTGTATGGAACATCCAATGCGGCACTGAGTAGAGCCAAGAGCTAAACGACACGCGGAAGCTATTTAGAGTTTGTGATGAAGCGAAGGACCAAGTCCGAGAAAATGAACCAGGCGCTCTGTTACCAATATGTCACGCCCCAATCTCCCACAAGCTCAATAGTCCCCGCTGAACGTGAATCACCATATTGCAGCTCTCTCGCAGGACAATCGTTCTCATCGGGACGTGATGCCGTACGAGCCTGGAGTTGCGCTCGTACAAGGCGATGTTGTCAAACACCAAAGTTATCATCGAAACGACTAAGTTGCAACAAAAGTCAAGTATTGTGTACCAAGCACACATCAGAGTAATACGCATCGAAGCTCTCGATAGGGTCCAAATAAAATGCCACGAAGGCGATTGCCCCAAAGGCGATGAAATACTCTTGCTCTTTTCTCTAGCCCACAAAGGTACTTACAGTTTATACATCATGTCTCGTATATCCAAGCAGCGCCACTACACCTGCGTACCTGAAATAATGCCCACAAACGTGGGTTAGTACACAGCCGTACTGGTGAGCGGGGTAATCCATTCGTCTAAGCCGACACTAAGTAAAATAGTGAATGCAAACAGTTATATGGTGATCTTTCTAGTTGAATCCTAGATTCTTTTCATGGCATAGGGATGCCATGTTAAGGAAAGCTGTAAAGCAGTTTAAGCATGCAAGCATTCAACTCAATCCAATCAACAAGCAATAAATAACCAACCCGAAGGATACTAGCATGCAACCCGTCCTACTCAAGCCCAAGCAACACGATAAATTATCGAACCATCATCAAAGCCTCAATATCCATCCTCAACCAAAACTTACAATCCAATCTCAAATTGCACACTTTTGCCGAGGCAAGGTGGCCGCGCCTACACGAAGTCAAACCAACAAAAGAAAAGCAAGCCAACACTTATCTATATGAAGTCACTGGCCAAGCCATAAAGGACATTGATCGGACTAATCAATAGGCAGTCCTACCCGATCCAGCTATTGGGCAGCTACCCCCCCTCTGGTTCGTATCGAACTACCGGCTCCGCGCCCAAGACGCGTTACCCTTGTGTCCTCCATGGCCGAACGGTCCCGGTGCCATCCCGTTCGAGGAAATGAAACCCTGTACAACACAGGTTGTCCGTGACATACAGACACCAAGTAGGTATGACAAGAGGATCGAACATTCTCGCCCCACCAAGCGATCCTAGACTCGTCCAACCAAATATCCAACCAAAATATCCAACCAAAGATCCATAACCATTCTTCCAACATATAGCCTAAGGCACCAAATCTCAAGTTATTCCCATAGGCACTATGCCGCTTCTCAATACAATATTTCCAAATGGTGCAACACCCTTGCTCAAACAATCCCATGGCTCAATAGCCCAAAAGTGTAACAATGCCCTCGCCAATGAAGTTGTTCGGTTTCGAACCACAACTGCTCGCTTTGCAAGACAAAGCGCCCAAATGATAATCGTGCACAGATGCACGCTCGCTCGCCCGAATTATCCAGTGTTCCAACCAAGATGTATAATTCCAGCTGTCCAAGCATAATTCCAATTATTCAACCAACTGCCTCGAGTGTATAATCCAATTCTAGCTCAACTAACCCAACGCGAAAACCAATTCAAGCCACAATCCTATCCAAGCAAACGACGTACACTCTATGCACGCCTCAGTGTAGTGATTCCCAAGTCAAGTCCAAGTGTTCAAGCCTTTACGTGTTTTCCATATTATTAGGCATGAAGGAGTAGAGGAGAAGGGAAAGAGCCCACTCACTATGTTTGATTCCGTTAAGCATCATGTCCTGCCGATACGACCGATTCCTTGAACCCGTGGTCTGATCCAAGGCGCGATCTACTCAACTGGTATGACCGTGCGAGCATGCCGTGCTCTCTAAATCATCCGACCGATCGGACTAAGGAAGATGGCATTATCGCTCCAATCCAGCTATCTCAGTACTGTTCTGAACGAACACCTGATTCCCATCGAACTCCGCTAGCCATCTGTACATGAAACCAACTCAATCAATACTTCTTCCCAAATTCCAATAAATCAAATGTAACCAGCTATTGTTTTATTCAATCCGACTCAGCGTAACGCACCATGTCCTCCCTTTTTGACCCCGCTGCTCCAGTAGTATCTAAATCCGGGTTGTGGGGCGTTACAGAATATGACCATGTTCTCCCTTTTCGACGTAGTCCAGAGGAAGAAGAAGCCAGTGCGTGCCTATATAGAGTGCTTCAGGAAAACTTCTTTGAATATGCCTACTAGTTTTCCTGAGACTGTACTCATGGACATGTGCAGGCGACACCAACAGCCGGCAATAAAACTTTGCATGGGCACTGTACAACACGTGGACTAGACGTTATTCATCGCGAGTGCAGACATAGCGGAGAAGAAAGCCAAAGACTTCCGCTTGCTTGGAATCCAACTCCCTGGCCTTGACGATCGAGGGAAACGCCCCAAGAACAATGGTAATGGTCGCGACGACAAAGGGAAACAGGCCCTTACCGTCAACATATATAGGTCAAAACAGAAGCCGGCACAGGAACCCAAGCCGTAGGAGACCTTCTCCTTTGAGGATGATGACATCATCAAAATCTTTAACGTGCTGATGAAAGGCAATAAACTCCGACTTCCTGACATCAGACGTCCTGATGAGGCGGACAAGGTCAATGACCCAAAGTATTGCCTCTTCCATCGGTATGTCCACCATCCTACCAAGGACTGCTACGTGCTGAAGAGACGTATCCAGCAGTTGATCGATTCTAAGCCTATCGCCATCGATGTCGAGGATAAGTCGGTCGTCGCCAACATGGTATCACTCCAATTTGGAAATCTTCTTGGCATTGAAGTCCAAGATGGTGTCATCCCGATTTCCAAGGCAACATTAGTTGTTGTAAACCTTCCGCAAGCCCACAGCCAAGTAGCAGGACTGGTACCACTCACGACCCATCGGGTGAAGTCATATAGGTTCATCCTGACCTTGTTCAAGATATGATGCAACAAGATTCGTCTTCGACCGTCATGTCAAAAGAGCGGAGGTCTAAACCATGTCACATGGTCTCTCATGCGACTGATGAAGCCTTGACAGGAGAAACTAGGTTTGGCAAGACCTATGTACGCAACTATGAGTCGACACAGGAGGATGCTACACCTTCAGCCGACCCCGCTGCTCCAGTAGTATCTAAATCCGGTCCATCCTAGCCTCCCATGATGGACAAACAAAAGCATAAGGAGACTCGCTTTGACAAGTCTCTAAAGAAGGATTCCGCGCCAGGGTTGGTGAAACCCTACAACTTTAACATATTAGCACATTATGCCTATACACCATCAAGGTTGTCGGTTTTTGAGCTTCTCTGCCTTTCTAAGGAGACCCGAGATGCTCTGAGTGAGTCCTTACAACACGCCGACACCTATTTGGCTCAAGTCGAGGAGCCAGTCAAAGACTCGGCGGCATGTCCCCATTGCCACCACGTGATGGAGAGAATCCCAAACATAGCATTCTCTCAACAGGACATGCTACTGAAGAATAACAGGCATGATAGACCCTTGTACTATACGAGGTACATCAGTGCCATCAAAGTGGATCAGATGTATATAGACCCCGTCTCGTCTCTCAGCATCATTCCACAAAGCCTACTCCAAATATTAGGAATTTTAATGCATCGATTGTCGGCCACAAACACAACCATCAGTTGCTTCAACGCAGGAAAAAGCTACCCTCTGGGCAAGATTCGTCTGAAATGTCAAATAGGCGATATACAAACTGAGGTCACTTGCTACGTCATTGACGTAGACGTATCCTTCAACGTCTTGCTGGGGCATCCCTGGATACATGAGTATATGATTGTGCCGTCAACTCTTCACTAGTGCCTGAAGTATGTCGACAGTAAAGAAGTTATCAGAACAGAGTTTGCCGATGTTGACCCCTTCAAAGGTGTGGAAGCCTACTACTCCGACACCATACTCTACAAGAAAATGCACCTGAAGAAAGAAGATATGGATGTTGATGACGAGGTCGAAGTAGACTTTGCTTCCGAGGATCCGCGTGAAAGGGCGTACAACCAACACTCCTGCCCCCTTGGTCGTCAAGATTCGCAGGAAAGCCGCAGTGTCCCCTGCTGCCAACTCGCAAAAGATGTCCCACGGAGGAAAGGCTGAGCATTTACTGAGAATGACTCCCCCACAATCTCAGAACCTTTAGTGATAAGCCTCCGTCGCCCCAATAAGAAGGTTCCTGATCTGTCTATTGCATTGACGGTAAGCACCGAAGGTGACAAACTCGAGGAGTATGTTAGCACACTAACTAATACGCCCTCGTTTGATGATGTAATCTCTGAGGGGAAGATAATATATTTTCTGAATAAAGGGTTGTCTTTGAATTACTCTGATATCGACCATATAAGAACTATGTACTTATTAGAGTATGGCCTAGGCCCGCAACTGCACATGCCAGTGACGATAACCTACGCAGTTAACCAGATACTCCCATCTAAGGGAAGCTTCTTCATAATTCCAACAAGGAAGAGGGGAGAAAACCTATCATCTTCGGTAGGGTGGAAGGTTGTCGGGACTTCCTTCTGGACGAACCAGAACCTGATAATGGTAAAATGCAGCTTTACCATTATAGTTCGCAAGCTAAGCATCTCATCCAGAAGATGGGCTACAAGCTGAAAAGCGACAAGGGCCTAAACTATGACAAAGAGCGACATTTTTTGCTATGTTACTTTGCTCCCAAAGCAAGCTATAATCGTATTAGCAACGAACCAGTCATGGCTTGGGGTATGTTACGGCCCCACAACTCCCGAGTGCTCGAAAACTGAGGTTGAGACGCATTCTTACTCTTCAGGATCTTTCCTTTGGGACTCTGACTCAAGCATCGAAGAAATATTCAAACAAGCCTTGCCTGTCAACATGACATCAGTTGATCAAATTGAAGATAATGACCAAACATTCGAGTTCTTCGAAGTCGAACCTTGGGCTCAGCATTTAGAATCTTAGTGAGAGCTATGTTTCAAGCAACGAGAGCATCTTACTAAAGACGAAGTGGTGCAAGTCGACCTAGGTGACAAATCCTCTCCCAAACCCATCTTCATCAACAAGAGTCTTTCCGAAGAAGATCACGAGTCTCTTATCCAGCTTATAAGGGAATACGTCAACGTCTTCGCATGGAGCTTTAAAGATATGCCGGCTCTAGAACCGCAGATCGCAATGCATAAGCTCAACATCTTGCCGAATGCTAAACCAATAAAGCAACAACAACGACAGTTCCGCCCGGATGTCATGGATGCAATTGAAGCTAAAGTGAATAAGTTGATAACAAGCGTCTTTATTCGTGAAGAGCAATATCCAGACTGGGTAGCCAATATCGTTCCTATTATCAAGAAGAACAGCAAAATTTGAGTCTGCATAGATTTTTACGATTTAAATGCGGCATGCCCAGACAAATTCCCTCTCCCGACCACAGATGTAATGATCGACAACACTTGTGGTTTCGAACATATGTCCTTCATGGATGGGTTCTCAAACTATAACCAAATCAAGATATTCTTGGATGATGAGAAGCATACGTTATTTCGAACACCACTGGGGGTATACTGTCATACAATGATGCCATTTGGCCTGAAATATATAGGTACGACATACCAGTGAGCTATGAGCACCATTTTTTGCGAATATCTGCACAAAACAGTGGAATGTTATATTGATGACATCGCTGTCAAGAGACATTTTCAGGACGATCATCTTATGATCTGAAGGCAGTGTTCGATCTGATGCGGACACATCAACTCAAGATGAATCCCACCAAGTCCTTCCTGGAGTCTTCGGTGGCAAGTTCTTAGGTTTTATTATAACTTTGAAGGGTATCCACATAGACCCTAAGAAGACCAAGGCTATCCTTGATATGCACCCCCAGAAGAATCTCATAGAACTTCACGATCTTCAAGGAAGGTTGGCTTACATCCGGAGATTCATATCCAACCTCTCTGGGAGTTGTCAGCCATTCACCCATGAAGAAAGGAATATCCTTTGTGTGGACCGAGAATTTCAGCGAGCGTTCGACGACATCAAGAGGTATCTCACAAATCCCCAGTGTTGGTGGCTCCAGTCGTAGGAAAACCCTTCTTACTCTATGTCCATGGAATAGATCATTCTCTTGGCGTTCTATTTGCTCAAAAGAGTGCTACAGGCCATGAACAAGCTATCTACTACCTCAGCAGGATGATGGTCGGGGATGAGCATATGTATAATCCCGTCGAGAAGGAATGCCTCGCCTTAATCTTCGCCATCTAGAAGACGTGCCATTATTTGACCGGGCAAATAGTTCATATCATTTTCTGTGTCAACCCCTTCAGAGTGCTCATGACTAAGCCAGGGGCACTAAACTCTCCCTAGCCAAATGGGCAATACTACTATCTCCTTATGACATGGTATTCACCCCTCAAAAGGCAGTTAAAGGCAACATTGGATGACAATTTGGCAACTCATCCTGTGCTAGAGACATCAAAAATCTACGACGATATTCCAAATAAAGTGTTGGAGTTTAACACAATAATGAAGGAGTCTATTTGTCTTTCACGATGCTTCAAGGATAGGGCTCAAGGGCAATGTCGTCGCAGGAGTGGGGGTAGTGCTGATCTCCCCTGACAACTTGGTCATCCATCGCGCATATTCTCTCATGGAGCTGTGCTCCAATAATGTAGTAGAATACAACTCTCTTATCATCGGACTCCAACTGGCTAAACAGTTGGGGGTGGATTACCTAGAAGCCTATGGTGACTCCAAGCTGATAGTCAACTAGGTCCGAGACGAGTACGAAGTCCGGCATGAAGACATGATCCTTTCTCATCGAACAGTGATTGACATAATCTCCACCTTCATCAGCTTCTTTATAGATCACGTACCCTAGTTACGAAATGCTGAAGCCGACGCACTTGCCGGTCTCACTGCCTCCCTGACTCTCTCTACCGGAACCCAACATTCGATCACAGTGATTGGTCGAGAACTGGTCTGTGTCAGAAATGACCAACCCAGTTGTCAAAGCTGTGTCGTTGAGGCAGCTATCGACATTAAGGACTGGAGGTTTTCTTTCATAGATTATGCAGTCTATGGGATTCTTCCAGACGACCCAAAGAAAGCTACTTCTGTTAAGATATGCTCCCTCAGGTTCTACTATAACGCAACTACAAAAATGTTGTATCGCGATCAAAAGGCAGACTCCGGCTACAGTGCTTATCGGACGCAAAAGCGAAGCAGGTACTAAGTGAAGCTCACGACGGTACTTGTGGTCCACACCAACCCGGTTCTAAGCTACTGGATCGTCTCCGATGCATGGGCTACTATTGGCCCACCATGGTGGCAAATACCATCTATTATGCAAAGAAATGCAGGATATGTCAAATCCATGTGGATTTCATCCACCATCCTTCGAAGTTCATACACCCAACCATGACATTTTGGCTATTCGAAGCATGGAGCATGGACATCATCAGCCCGATTAGTCCACCGCCCTCCGAAAGGAATCAGTTTATCCTGCGATAATCGATTATTTCTCCTAATGGACAGAAGCTGTACTGCTCATTGAGGTAAAAATATCAAACATGATCACTTTGTCAAGCATCACGTCATCTACCATTTCGGGTTGCCTCGAAGGATCATCCACAACAATAGTCCGTAATTCATAAGCTACGTTTTCTATCAATTTTACGATAAAAATGAATCCAGAACATAGCTTCGACGACGTACAATCCAGCAGCGAATGAATTGGTAGAGGCGTTTAACAAAACAATCATCATGCTACTCAAGAACTTCGTTTCATCTAATAAATGTGACTAGAACGAGAAGCTTTGTGAAAGTCTCTAGGCCTATCGCACAACGGTCCGGACCCCAACTGGCAGTATGCCATTTTCTTTGGTTTACGGGAGCGAAGTAGTGCTTCCCATGGAAATCCAAATTTTCTCCCTCCGAGTAGCCTTTACCAATCAGCTGACAGCTAAAGACAATCATCGCCGACAATTACAAGAGTTGGAGGCACTCGATGAGAAATGTCTCCTGGTTCAATAACGTATTGAGCTATATCAAGCACGTATTTTTGAAACTTTCAACAAAAAAGTGAAGGAAAGAGCATTCCAAGTTGGTGACCTCGTCTTAACAGTGAGAAGGCCAATGGTCATAACGCACAAGACGACAGGGAAATTCTAAGCTAGGTAGGAAGGCCCGTTCGTCGTGGAATCCGTATATTCCAACGGTGCATATAGGCATGCAAAACCTAACGAAGATTTTATGATGATGCTAATCAACGACAAATTCTTGAAGAAGTACTATGTCTGAACCAGAACCATAAATATGGTTACTAATCCCTAGCAGGGTATTTGTAAATGTACAATGTCTACATTTATCATATCATCCCTAAAAAGTGCAAGTGTACATCGATACATTCACTCCACACAATTATATCTCAGAACCACTATTTGTATTCAAGAGTCTTGAATACGTAAGTAGGTAATGGAATCCCCAAAGTTCCCCAGCAAAACAGTCCTCAGGTCCAACGAAATGCTCTCGTTGAGACCACTCAAAATCTATTTTCTCATGCTAATAAGCATGTCCTCAGAGCCCATTACTCTGAGATATCTCATTTGCGATCCCCAGTTGGGTCGGAGATGTTCTTTTCTCAAAGATCCCCCCAGCTAGGGTGAAACCATCCAAATGAGTAGTTCACGTCCATAACACCTCTAAACTGTTGTCTTGTTATTCTTCTTAGTAGAGTGAACATAAAGGAACAATCACGTTCATATCACCTCTACGTTGTTTCCTCAATCCCCACAGAGTCATGTCTTGTCATATCCATATTACCTCTGAACAAGATACCTCTAGTGGAATCCTGAGTTAGGTAAGTTTTCCATGTCCACATTGCCTCTGAGCAAACATTCTTCTCTAGTGACTTTCTATCCATGCTTCTTGTCCAAAGTATTTCAAACTTGTTCAAGTTTTAATTTTTTTGAAAGGGGTCTTGTAGAAGCATAAAAAGTTTCAATCCATACGCGTACAGTGCCTATACGGCCAAGGGACTCTGATACACTGATGCGACAGAAATAAAGTCTTATGAGTTTGCGGCTGACCGCTTAGCCGCATATATCCGGACAAAAGCATTTAATGCTCAGTGGAAAAGTTGCCCTCGAAGGCCAAGCCACATAATCACTTTAACCGCTTCCACAGAGCGCTTAGTAGCTCATGCAAGAGGCGACGGTTACGCGACAAAATGTCAGGGAGAGGGTTAGGGTCTGAGATAGGAGGATAGTTAGGATTAGGTTTTTGGATAAATGTATCTTTATATATCGAGAGTGAGGGAGAGGGGCGCGGGTATGGGGGAGGCCGATCGACCTGGCTTGTATGCGAGGTCTGGGCTCGAGTGAGCTGAAGAGGGGAGGGGGTAGTTTAGGTTAGGTTTTAGGTTATTGTTTTATTTTATTTTATTTTTCTTTCTTTTCTTTTCTTATTATTTTCTTATATATATATATATATATATATATATATATATATATATATATATATATATATATATATATATATATATATATATATTAAAATTTTTGAAAAAGATTTATACATGAATAATTTCTAGAAATTTTTTATAATATTTTATAAATACATTTAAACCCAAAAATACTATGCGTGATCTATTTGTTACTATAAAAATAAATAAATTTTGATATAAGTTAAAATTAATCAAGTAATTATATTTTTTTAAATAACCAAATTTTTTCTATAATTATAATTATGTAATAAGATTTAAAGATTTAAAATTTTAGGGTGTTTACAATCTACCCAACTTATAAAAATTTTGTCCTCAAAATTTAAAAATAAGCACGGTAGATAGAGTAAGATAATTCAATACGAAAGGAAGATAAATACGAATCATCATATCTAGTTTCTCGATAAAATAAAGCACGATCTAAAGATAAGGGATACAATTCAGTAGAAAAGATTTAAGTATGCAAAGTCTTACTTGGTTCTCAAAAGATGGGGTATACAATTACCAATGGGATCTAGTTTGATGTCATGTTCTAAGAGTAAGGGTACATGTAGTTCCAGTCACTACCCAACTTATAAGAAATTTAGTTAGTATCAAAAACTAAGATCATGATCCTGCTAACACGATTTCTGGAAGGACCTATTTCCTAAATAAGGATGCAAGAATTCTAGTGTTTACTAGCCGTAATACAAAGATTCTCTATGGGAACCTAGATACTATCAGGGTGCTATTGGTCAACAACTCTACAAGAGAAATTACTACCCATCCAACACTACTCTTATATAAGTCAGGCTTTCAACAATGGCAGAAGGAAGGACTTGGTCGGGTATAACTAGGGTTAGGTGGTACAGAGGCTTCGATCATCGAATGACATTGATGACAAAGAGACAAAATCGAGGAAATCATGAAAGAAAGTAATTGCAGACCAAGATAAGAGAAATTTTATGATAAGTCTAAAGAGTATGGTCACAGGGTTGAAAATGGCACGATTAGGCAGGTATTTGGAGAATTAAGTCATAGTGACTAGATCAATGAAATTAGAATAGAAAAGAACTAATATCTATGGTGAGATGGATATTAACACAAAGAAGTGGTACAAACCAAGGGATTGATTTTGTCATTAGGGCACGACTAGGAAAAGATGAAGGATCTACTCAATTGAATAATTAGAAGATTTGTTGCTGGAAACAACAAAAGGCTTATGAATGTAAAACAAGTTAGAAATTATTGATAGGAAATATAGGAATACAGTCGATGAAGTAATACAACAAATCCTTAATCTCAATACTATATTCCTATAAATTTTATTCTATATAACCTAACTCATACTATTAGCAAACTACTTCTAGCTATAGGTAAGCACCATACAATCCTTACAATTTTTCTAATTCACATATTCCTAACTTAGTAGGTAGGGGTCAAGGCTAAACTAAGAAGGTACTCAAATCTATCACTCATGGCATACTATTTACTAAGGACACTCTTCTAGTCACGATTGAAATTGGTCATTCCAATATTAGTCTAACCTTCGATTGGAATATCTATCTATTCTTATACACCCCTTCTATTACCTATCCCACTGTACTATTGTTCATCCAGTTTCTACTATCTAATACCTATTTTTCCCATGGAAGTTCTCTTGGCTAGGTTACTATCCTATAACAGAAGCATGATGTCATGATCATCTCTTCTAAGTGATAAATTCATCGAACTTAATGAAATTGTAAGATTCTATACATACTTAGGTCTAATCCTAACTGCAAGGATTATTAAACTATTCTATTCATAATGAGAATCTCAAATCATATCTTCTAAAGTCTTCATTAAGGTTGGTCCTATTGGTTTATATAGCTACAACTAATTCTAATGTTTTTATTGGGTATACTCTCAAATAGTAACCATAATCGTCTCAGTCATTATGAAATTTTATATCTATCCTGACCAATATTTATAAATGGTAAAGCTTCTAGTCTAACACTAACTGCTGGTGGGAGCTCTAATATCTATTGATAAGGAAAAGTTCTCTGCTAAGGCTAATCCTTATATATAACATCAAGCTATTCTCTCGTTCTAGTAGTCTACCTAGTAAATGTATCTATCTTACCCATGTCTAACTTAGATAACCCTTCCTATGAATTTTTCTACCAACTCTGATTATATCATATAATAAATATGTAACTAAAAGTCAAGCACGAGTGTTCATTCTTCTGAAATAGGAAAGAACGAGAATCAATGATAGGGAGTTCAAGAAGAGTATTATCGAATATGATTTTTGAGGTTCAAAGGCAATAATAGAAATCAAAAGAAGGTTCAAAGCAATTGTGGATTGAGATCCTAACATAATAATCCTACACAGGATCGCTCGGTACAGTAACGTAACCGTGACGTTTTAATCAGGACATGTATGGGCCACTACAAAAATATATCACACCCTAGTCCTAAAATACGTAGGACTAGGAATACGTAAACATTCCAGCTATGCATTCAACCAGACTCTTATCCGACTCGAATACGTATAAGCTGTACTATAAAGGTCATTATCTAGATAACATAATAAATATATCTATGTCTCAATCCACAATGAAACAAAATATAAGAATGGACAATATTTATCATGGTGTGTACCCCACTCAATACTTTTTCGAATAGACTCGAAAGAAATAGTATGGGTCTACAAAACTAGGCTATAATAGTAGAAATAAGTAACGAGAAATAAATATAAATACGAAAGAATATGATGCACGTATCAACTGCATGTACCAGCAACCTGGAGAAATAATCATCCACAAATATACTCTACTAATCAAGCTCAGTACTAATCTGGGGACAAAATTCGGATCCAGGTCCTCAGGGGACATAGAAAGGTATAAGAACAACGTGTTAGAAGTAAAATAGTAATATAGTATATGGTACTCAGGGGTAAGCTACTGTAACTGTCTATGTGATATGCACAAGAGAGCATCATTCGTTCTCCAGGCTGAAAATCATGAAAGAACTCAATAGACACTTCTACAAACTGTGCAACCACTAAAGGCTTCGTATCATGGGGCCTAAAGCAAACAGTGCCAAACACTAAAGGTTTCGTATCATGGAACCTAAAGCAAATTGTGCCACCACTAAAGCTCTGCTACAGAGACTAAGGTAAACTGTGCAAAATCAACCCATAGCACGGTGCATACTCTCCCCTTCCATGTAACCTTACGTTACATGTCATCATACGCGAGATCATGACCTCTAACTATAACCATGAGTCATATATATATATATATATATATATATATATATATATATATATATATATCACGAGTCCTAGAATCCTGTACAGAATCTAATTACCATAAATATATCAAGATGGATCCCATCACATGAAGTCGTGTAAAATGTCCTACGGTATGATGTGCAAGGATACAAGCATGTATCATGGGTTTGAGGTATCGACTCTCTATCTACGATACTCGACTCCATTGACGGATGTCGGCACCCGAATCTGGTTCGGACACTAAGTATCGTGTATCGGTCCTAGGGTAAACACATACATCAGAAATTTTAAGTAACAATAATAAATAAATAATATAAATAATATAAGAAACTGTGATATATCATGACAAGGTACACTTGCCTGGTTCCTGGAGGTTGGTATGGCAAAGTCCCGATAGTGAGCTCGATACGCCCACTACTCCTGAAGAGTGGAATCCGCACGGACGCCTCCGTATGCTGAAAATAATATCATCATTATCTCCAAAATATGTGAAATAGCTAGGATTGACTACCCATCAGTCCAATTTGGACACAATAGCAGAAATGGTTGTATTAGATCAAAGCGGTGTCCAATTATGGCCTACTTTGCACCAAAAAATGTACCAAAGATGAAGTTCTCCAAATTTGGCAAACTTAATGTCTATGAGTCCAGAACGATGATATAAACTCAACGGGATATCCAGAATTGGATTTCGTTGAGCCGGTCACAAAAACTCCCATCGAATCAGACCGTAGGGCCCGCAAAACGGTGTTCCAGTCAACGTTCTCAGAACCGAACCAAACTTGGGGCACATGACCAGCGAAATGATACAAGTCCGATGGCACAAGTTTCTTTGCAAAATAACACACACACACACACACGAAGTAATTGACAATTTCAGAAAAGGCCGATATAGAATTTTTTGACGGATACAGGTTGATTCCGGCGTGCACATATGTCCAAATCAGGTTTCAGAAAATCCCACACATATGTGTTTACGATACGCGCCTTTTGGTGTAATCCACACATGATATAGTCGCCTCGTTTGGCAGGACAGACTCCATATCGGAGAATTTTGGTTTTTGAAAACAAGATTTTTCTTAATTTTGGAACTCAATTTTACAGAGATTAAAGATGAATAAAACTAAAATAAAAGAAGGGATTTAAACTTGGATATGTTGTTTAAAATTTTGTTCAAGTATATTTTTTAAATGGTTAATATTTTGGGAGGGAACGGATCACAAACATGGGTGTTTGGACAGTTTTCTGCACTGTTGCAAAAATTGTTTTTCGACCAATTTTTCGTCAAATTTCCCCCCGATCCAGGACATTATAAATTAATCTAATTGAAGGGAGCCCTAGATGGTCAGGTTGTGAGCATAGAGAATTAATCAAAAAAAATGAATCAGAGATGGGGGAGAAAACTGACCTTGAAGTAGTAGTCTTGGAGCAAGCTGTGCAGTGCTCGGGGTCGGGTCCGGCGGCGCTTTGGCCAATGGCGACGACGGTGGCGGTCGACAGGAGTAGGGTTAGGGTCTGGGATAGGAGGAGGAGAGTTAGGGTTAGGATTTTGGATATAAGTATCTATATATATATTGAGAGCCAGGGAGAGGGGCATGGGTATGGGGGGAGGCCGATCGGCCTGGCCTGTATGCGGGGTCTGTGCTCGGGTGAGCTGAAAGGGGGGGTTAGTTTAGGTTAGGTTTTAGGTTATTATTTTATTTTATTTTATTTTATTTTCTTTCTTTCTTTTATTTTCTTATTCTTTTCTTATTATATATATATTAAAAATTCTGAAAAAGATTTGTAAATGATTAATTTCTAGAATTTTTTAATAATATTTTATAAATACATTTACACCCAAAAATACTATGTGTGATATATTTGTTAATATAAAAATAAATAAATTTTGATATAATTAAAAATTAATCAAGTAATTATAATTTTCTAAAAATAACCAAATTTTTTCTATTATTACAATAAATTAATAAGATTTGAAGATTTAAAATTTTAGGGTGTTTACAGCCTCGTATTTGGTACAGACGGCGAACTCAGCGATTTTGTCAGACACAAATGTGCAGTGCCACGTGTCTCAGAAATGGCAGTGTTCCCTGAGTCTTTATGCAGTTGATCCTTTATTCGACAATGTTTCCGTGAACCTTCATGCGGTTGAGTCTTTATGAGGCACTGTTCCTTGAGTCTTCATGCAGTTGAGTCTTCATGCGGCCATATTCCCGTAAACCTTTATGCGACTGAGTCTTCATGCAGCATTGTTCCCATGAACCTTCATGATCATAACCAACAGAAGATCCTCCACAACTAACGTATGCCACGTGTCAAGTCGACCGGATCATGCGTGCCACAAGTGTAACAACCCATGCAATAGATGTAAGAGCCCAGATTATGTGGGCACATCTCAACAACAACCAAATCCAAACCAATGCGACATGGCAGTAGGACACGACATGCGCGCACGTTTGCAACTGCAATTGTTGAGAATACCATACGGTAGTCCAAAACCTGCGCACATAGACTGAAAATAGTAATTTTTTAGCACATGCGCGCGTATGGCCACTCCAGCGTAGATAGCTATAAATAGCAGGAGCGTACATCCACCATACACACAGACAGACAGAGACGGACGCAGACACAGAGACTTGAGATCCAAATGAGCCGATTCTTTGCACCAGTGAGCCGAGACTTTGTAATTCTCTCCTTCGTCATTCAATCATCAACGGAGTGAAGGAGTCAACTGCAACACTCAATCTCCATTGTCACATTTCCCTACATCTCTAAATTTTTACTTAGAATTCTCAGTATTAGGATTCTTGTGTACTCTTTCGTTGTAATTTGCTTAATAAAAAATTAGTAAAACTTTAACATTTTAGCAATGGCAACAATATTGGGTCAACCATGCAACAGTAAACAAAACACGGTATGATACAGTAATTCTAGGATAAAACTCTACCTAGATCCCTGTAGAAGCATGAAAAATACGCTGGGAAAATTATACGCACAATCCGCGTAAAGCAGAGTTTCAGTGCTGGGCAGCGTAAAGCATGACTTCAGAGCCATTGGCGTAACAACAGAGCTTCAACGCTATACAGCATAAAATACAGCTCCAGAAAACCCGCGTAATGCAGTATCTCCAGACTGTTTCAGCGTAAAAAGGTTGCTACATCGCCACTTTGGCGTAAAACCTATCTGCTTTTAATGCAGTGATGAGTTATACAAGGAACGCTTCGTGTCCCTCGAATGAGCTATACGAGGAACGCTTCGTATCCCTCGAATGAACCTGTCAGACAGTACAATGAACCTGACTCCTGACAAAGAGTACTGCACGACTATCCAGACGACGGCTGCTATGATGATTCTGCACAGAGCCCAAGACCGTCGTTTAGTGACAAAGCCTTGATTTAAGTCGTCATTTACGCATTCAAGGAATACGCTGCCTATTTTATATAGGCAGATACGAGCTTTTACGCTCAGGATGAGACAAAGCTGACCGCCACGTCAAAAGCTGCTCTTCGTACAGAACTCGAGGCACGTCTCTGCAATTAATATGCGAGATGGGGGCAGATCTCTGCATTAAATGCACAAGATTTGGTTCTACTTTTAATGACTGGGTGAGCTACTTTTAATGACTGGATGAGCTATAATTAAGGCTAATACGTCCACATCACCATCCATGCACATTACTCCATCAGGCTATTTTTAGTTATAGGAGTACGCCTTATGCTATCTCCTCGAAATATGCCGACCTGGCTATTTTCAATTATGGGAGTACGCCATACGCTATCTCCTTGAAATACGCCAACTCAGGCTATGTTTTGCAAAGGTATGTGAACAGGCTATCTGGTCTAGAATACGCTCAAGACCTCAGTCAAAGAAGGATAATTGGCTATCTCTACGTCGGCTACATATCCGTGCAGCATCAGGCTTCTACGCCTATTATGGCCTCTATGCCAATATGACACCTACTGGGCTTCTACACCTACTTGGCTTCTACGCCAATTTGACAACTATTTGTCTTCTACGCCAACCTGACAGCTATTGGGCTTCTACGCCTATATGTCAGTCATTGGGCTTCTACGCCTATTTTGGCTTTTATGCCATCAGAGCAGCTATTTGGTTTCTACGCCATGGCGACAGTTATTTGGCTTCTACGCCAATCATCTCTACGCGAGAAGCAGTTACCTACGTGGCTTGTATGCCGTGATCTTCGCAGCAGTTATACGCATTACCTCTTAATGGGACATGCGTCACACGCTTATTCAGAAGATCATTTATACGTGGGTGTCAGTTATTATAACCGCGGCATAAAAAGTTCCACACTCTCCACTGTTCGGCTTCTACGCTGACTGGACGGTTATGGCAATTGGACTATATAAATAGAGACCTCTATGGACAGAGGTCAGGGATCAGATTTGATTTTGAGAGAGAAGATCCTAGAGCACAGACAGAGGAGAGTGATTGACGATCTTGGTATCGAGCATCCAACCCTCTTGTGATTTTTGAAGCTTTTTTTTCTTCTACAGTACTTCTTCGTCATCATGTGGTCCAAGGGACAAAGTGATCGACTACAGATCAGACTCCTATAGCAATATTTCTCCAGAATCAAACTTTTGTACTTAATATCCTCGTATAGGATTAATTGTACTTCTTTTTCTTATTTGTAAACCTAAGAAAGGGTTTCGTATAAACCTATTTTTATTTCTTTCGTTTATTATCAAACACAAGATGGCGACTCTGCTGGGGACTACTTTCTCTTCTGACGAGAAGGCTATTGCTTAACACGATGCTGTATCCGTCGGATCATCGAAGAAGACTTTGGTCGTTCAATTCGACCAATCTGCTTATGAAGATATGCTTCGCGCAGGGGGTAGCTCTCATTCCCTCTCTGTTCAGGATAGCTGGAAGCTGCGTAAAGTATGGATGCCCTGGACGTCCTCTGCTCTTCCTACGGACTCTCTCTCTCTCCGATCAACAAGGTTGTGGCACCCCAACCTATATGCTCTGTGCGTAAAAGCCCGTCTCCCATTTGTGACGTGGCAGACAAAGCTTATGGCAATGCCTCAGTGCCAATCCAGAAGTCGACTCCGCGCCTTGCGCGTAAAACTCAGTCTCCCGTCGCTGACGGGGCAGACAAATCTTCTGGCAATGCCTCAGCGCCAATCCAGAAGTATACAACGCGCTCTGCGCGTAAAAACTCGTCTCCCGTCGCTGGCGGGGCAGACGTAATTTCTGGCAAGACCTCAGCGCCAAGTCAGAAACTTTAAACGCGCTATGCGCGTAAAAATACATCTCCCGCCTATAAGGAGGCAGATGGTCCTTGCAATCTCCGCAAGGGAAAATAAGTGGCGGATTTCCCGACCTCTCGGTTTTTACGCCATCAAAAGAAGAATCTACCCACTCTTCAGATTACGCGGAACGCTGATGGCCGTTTGAGGACTTCCTCAGTTTTACGCCCACCTGAGCAAAATTCTAAATTACGCCAAGACAAGCCTCTCGGTGTAAAGAAGGACCAGTTTGTGGATAGATACGCTCCTTATGGATCAGCTGCTACTCACATGGCTGAACTGCTGTATTCCTACGGCAGATAGAGGGTTGGGGTTCCCAATATCTACGTTTCGACTAAAAAATGCAAAGACAAGGGTCAAAAGCAAGATTCAGTACCCCTAAACTCCAAGTGTGGGGAGATCATGTGGGAAGATTTGCCAACATCTAATGTTGTCACAACATATGGGCCACATGAAGATTCTATCTTTATTATCCCGCCCACTTGCAACAATCAACGTCCAATAGTCTTCGGTTTCATACGAAACAGACCGATTATACAAGAAGATTCTCACGAATATGATGCTGGAAGAATGCAAATCCACAGGTATAGCCCACAGGCTTTAAAGATTATACAAAGCATAGGTTATGATTTGAAGTTGAAACAAGGCCTCAACTGTGGAAAAGGCAGACGAACACCGTTGCATGGTAATTCTCACTGTCAACGAACTCGTTTTGGGTTGGGATATACCACATCTCTAGCAAACCCCAAACCTCCAAAGTCTGATCATGTAATGTCAGAGCCAGGTCCTTCTAGATCAACTTCTGTGGACGAATGCAACGACAAGTCTGGGGTAGTCTTCTCCCTCGACAAAACAAGGCAACATCCAAAGCTGGGGGTAGAATTCCCTCTAAGTCTGAAGATGATCCAGCGATGACCGTCTTCCCGGAAGATCGTAAAACTCAGGCATCGGGAGCCCGAAGGCCGAAGGGCACTTTCTCCTTCAATGAAGATGACATCATTGAAATCTTCAACATATTGATGAAAGAAAACAAGCTCCAGCTACCCAATATCAGACACCCTGAAAAGGCTGGCAAAGTCGATGACCCAGAATATTGTCTCTTTCATCGGTATGTTCATCATCCCACAAAAGCGTGCTATATACTGAAAAGGAGAATCCAGGAGTTGATCGATGCAAAAGTCAGCACTTTGCATCTATAAACAAGATGACGGTTATGGCAAATTGATATCACTCCAACGTAGCAATTTGCCCCTAAGGAAGCATGGATGATGAATCCCTAAAATCTCCCCAGATGAATAACCTTCAGGTCTATCCTCATTCAGCAAATCACTCTTCAGTGAATTTTCTGGACATCGGTTCACGTCCATATTACCTCTGAATTATTATCCAAACATTTTTCCCAGCTGAATCTTGCCACGTTCAAGTAACCTCTGAGAAAAACCTTCCAGCTTATGGCTATCGATTAGTTTATGTCAAATATTACCTCTGAACTTTGTCTCGCCACTTTCTCCGGCAGGGTAAAATCTATCACCATAAAAATGGTCATATTACCTCTGTCGTGTTTTCCTTTATCACCACAAAGAACTATCTTACTATGTCCACATTACCTCTGAGTAAGATATTTTCAGAACTTACCATCTCCACATTACCTCTGAGTAAAGTTCTTCTCTTTGACTTTCTACTATCACGTTTGTATAACCCCTGGTAGTGCTAGTCATTTCAGCTTATTACCTGTACTTAAGGTACGCCATAGGTAATAAGCCCACAACCCGGATGAATTGATCAACTCTTGGTTGTTCATCCCCAGCGGGTGCCTATTTGCGACATTTCTTCCTTCGCTACAAATTCTTATAAAAAGCCATCGTCTGTGTCCAAGAGTTTCGGATACGCAATGGATGTTGGATCCTCAAAATTTCCCCAGCGAAGCAATCCTTAGATCTACTCGCACACTCCCGCAATGACCATTCACAACCAATCTCGCTAGACTCTAGCTATGTTCATACTACCTCTGAGCTATCGTCCCATCAATCTTTCAGCGGAATAATCTCTCGATCTGTCTTCATGATCAGATAGACCACATTTTCAAGAAATTTTCCCGACAAATGTTTATGTCCATATTACCTCTGGACTGCTGTCACAATCTTCTCCAGCTAAGTCTGCCATGTCCATACTACCTCTGAGCAGATATATACCTCCATCCCCAATGGAGTCACAACTCAAAAGTTTGTCATGTTCATATTACCTCTGAACAAACTTTTCGAATTTTTGGCTATCGATTATCATGTCCATATTACCTCTGATATCGGTTGTCATCTCAACTTAGCACCCGTACTTAAACCCTAAGTACGCCAGTGGTGTTAAGTCCATAAAGACTGCCATGTCCATATTACCTCTGGCAGGGCTTGTTTTAAACTTATTACTTGTACTCTTGTGCGCAAGAAGTAATAAGTCCAATAAAAATGAATGGTTCATGACCATATTACCTCTGAACTATCCTCAATTTTCCAGCGAAGAAAAAGTCAATCTCTGTTCATCTCCTCAGAGTTATATTTTACATGTTCCGCTAGGACTTGTCTCAAACCTATTATTTGCACTAAACTGCGCAACAAATAATAGGTCCACAAAAAATCCCCCAGTGGGATGTCCTCGACAAAGACGGTATTGTACTACGTCCATACTACCTCTAGTACAACATCCGAAGTGCACACAAACGATCATAAAGAAGGCCTTTGTATGATTGCAAATGGTGCTTTCATCTTAGCCAAGCCTAATGGAATTTGGTAATGGCTCCTATCAACGGCAAATTCCTGAAGAAGTACTATGCTTAATCTCCCTTGTTTAAACGGAGTATGGTGAAGATCTTATTCTGACAATACCACATACAAAGGTTAGCTGGATCATATTCTATCAGGTTCATGTGACCTCCGAATAGATATCCTTAATTTGTAAACCTATCATGTTCCTATTACCTTTGATAGTGTTTAGTATACAAATTTAGTTGGATTATATTCTATCATGTTCATGTTAACTCTGCAGAGATTTACATTCAGCAAAACCTTAACGAAAGTATGTCATGTTAATGATACCTCTGATATCACTTTCACCCTAACCTATCGTTTATATTCAAAAATGATGGGTCCACCAAAATCAGATAAAGCTTCTTTATTATCTCCGGGAAAAAAACAAATTACAAAAAAAAGCAAAACAGTACATTATTTGGAAGGAGCAGTCAAATCGCGAATCTGTTGTGCCAAAGCGGCAATCTTCTCATTTATGGAGTTCATATTCCAATTGGCGAACCCTCGCTTCATTGCCTCATATTCGGCCTCGCGCTCAGCCAGCTGAGGAATGACATACCCCAATACGACATTCTCTTCATTCATCACTTGCTGCTGTGCCTCGATGGATTTACTCAGAGTTTCCATCTCCCCAACAAGTCTCGCAGTCAAGGAGTCATACTCAGCCCGAATCCTATCATCGACGTTGTCTCGAGACAATTGCAAATAATGGTTAATAGGTTCTTCCAAACCATTAACTATTTGCTCCAGAGCATCAGCTAGCCCAGTGTCATCGAAATTTCTAATCTGCGCTATGGTGAGATTGGAGGACATCTTCAGAGCATCAAAGCCCAGATTCTTCTCCAACACTATGGATATCAACGATTTCAAAGTGGCATATAATACGCTAGTGAATTGTTCAACTAGCCTGGTAAAATGCGAATGGACGCTGGGAGTGGCCGCGATATCAGCAAACCCCTTTTGTGGAATGTTGGCAGAAGATGTGGCCACAATTGTCGCTTCAGCAGACGACGCAATAAAAGAAGAGACACCAACAACGGTTGAAGTTGCTGGTGTACTCAACGAAGGAGGCACAGTCGCGATGATAGGCTCATCCTCCTCTAATGATATCTGAACTTCGGTTGGCGAGACAACGCCCGAAAATGCTGCAGACGAAGGAACAACATCCTCAAAGCATGCCTCCTCGGTGTCAAGCACCGCCATTTCAGCAGCAGAATCCGCAACAAAGTCAAAAGTTGCGTCGACTCCGCCCTCCCCTGAGATGTCTTCACCTGAAAAGAAGACAAGAGAAAGTTAATATCAAATTTGATGTTAATTTTCCTAAAAAGAGGCGTAAGGACAATATTTACCCTTGGCTGATGGTATATATGTTGCATCCGCAGCCAGTACAGCTAAATCATTTCTTAATTATGCTAAGCAAGCTGTCATACCTGGGGAAGAGGGGGCACCAAATGACGTCTGAGGATAGTCATCCAAGTCTTTACCCAGATCCACTCGAGGTTCATCAGGTGGAATCTCGCTGGAGATACTTACAGATGAAGAAGGGGCTGGACCCATTATTGTCCTGGATAAAGATATCCTTAATTTGCTCGGCCTCGAAGGTGACCTCACTGCACTACCAGTAGCAGTAGTATCGACAGCAGTCTCGAGCAAAGAATCTCCGACACTATCAGTCAGAACTGTGGAGGTTCCCTCTCTAAAAGGCGAGGGACCTCTAATCAAAGAATCACCCTCAATAGGGGAAACAACAGTATCACTCCTAGGAGCCTCATGGCCGAAAGTCCTTGTAGGACCACTGACAGTCTTCTTTTTCTTGCGAGGGAAAGGTTCTTTTGGAGTAGGAGCCCTTCGCTTACTGGGGATAACGAGAGGCTCTGCGGGCGGAGGTATCACGCCTCTCGGTACTGTCAACAAAAACTCATCTGGACCGACAGGGTCTTCACCTTCATCAGAGAAGACTAATGGAACCTCCTCTCTTCCAGTGGACTTATGAGAGGGCATCCTAAAACTTCCACGCATATCAAAATCGCGATGGAGGGTATTGATGGCCACATAAAATTGTGCGTATGAATGGAGGATGCACAACTCCATGGAGAGAGAAGTCGCGGGTACAATAAAGGTTGCTCCAGTACAACCCATCATGAAGTACCGCCACCCTCTGGCTCCATCAATAAGTCCACCTCTGGACTTGAAGCTGGTGATAGCATTCCCCACATGCAATTGGTCATACCCAAACTGCCTAGCGAACCGACTGGGCAGATAGGGTTCCAAGGAGCAATGGTCTTCACTTCTATACAATAAGTGGGAAGGTCTAATGCAGATCAACCAGTAGAAGGCTTCGGGAGAAAGAACGGTTCTTCCATGACCTTCATCCTTGAGTTTCGTCCCCCGTTGATTAATATGTACAGTGGGGACGATACAGAAGAGCTTCCAGCTATGAGCAAAATTTAATGCTAGCCGACAGTCTACGACGGTCGTCACGTTCCAAGAGGAATTCTTATAATTCAACAAGAAGTTATTCCCTGAACTACTGGCGGAACCAGGAGACATCACCCTGGGGTTATGAAGAATTAACCATCCCATCAGATATAGGAATGGTAACTCTACCCTGGGAAAGCTTTCACGCCGTGTCTCATCAGCGAGAAGCCCATCAGTAAGTGCCCTCAGGCCAGCTTGTATCCGGCATACCATGGCAGGGAGCAGACCTAGTCTTGCCCCAAATACTAAATGCACTGCAGGCCATAAGGTGTTACGATGAATGCGATCCGCAGATGCGATGCCAGGTACTACCAATCGGCGTAGCCATACAGAGAGGAAGCCAGCCAGTTGAGCTTCTCTGGACAGAGGCTTGCGGCAATGCCTCATATAACTGTAGGCTTTAGTGCCTGCAGGATAACTCTCAATCCCCTCATCGAGAACTTGATCTGAAGCCCCAGCGTCTTCAATAAGATCATCGACTATTTGGACATGAAGCACGCTCAGAAGATTCAAGGGCTTATCTCTGCTATCCACAACTTTGTCTGGCTTAGCATCTCTGGCCTGATGAAAGAAGAGATAGGACGCCCATTTGTTGGTATGAGCCAAATCAGAGGGCTCATTGTAGAAGGTGGTACAGGCAAGATAATGGCACATTAGCTCCTGGTACACTGCCACTACCCGAGGGTTTGCATCCTTCAACTCCTTGTTTGTGGGAACATACTCTTCATAAGGAGTATCCCCCATAGGCAGCTTGGAAATCTCTGCCATCTCGCGAAGGGCCAATCCCAACTCCCCTAGCGGAGTGGCAAAAGTCCCAGTGAGCAAGATATACCGATCCATCAAAGCCAAAAATAGGTTGGGGTTGAGAGGCAGTCCAACACTGGTAGCATTCACAGCCTCGAACAGGCCAATGCGCTCCAGCTCTGTCTTAAAATGCTTCAGGGTCCAGGCGGTTAAACGAGCCCATCAAAGATTCCCAGGGCTAAGCCACCCGCTGGTCCGAGGATTAACCTTGGGATATACTCCTCCGTATCCCATGAAGTCATTACAAAAAGTCGATAGTTGGAATGGCTGGAACAGTGCAGTATCTTCACTCGGGACGTTACCAGGAAATAATCCCCTGAAAGCATAACAGGACCTGAAGGACGGCTCACAAATAATCCTCGGTCTGATCCTTTTTGATAAAATATCTTCCCCGGCTGGCCGTGAAGATCAGGAGTCAGGGTCCATGACATCCTCCTGGGATGCGTGGCATGGAAGAATGCCGAGATAGGGTAATCTCTAGGTATCCTTGGCAGGTACATGACCATGCCCTCAGCAGTAAAAACCCAGTTTTCCTTCTTGGGCTTCGTCTGGGATTGTTTATCGATCATAACCCCGAATAGGAAAGCTGGTTTTATATATTTGGTCCCATCTACATACGTTAGGGGCTCCCCGCTGATCATACTCAACAGCATACGTTCTTCCTGGGACGAGATCAGGATTTTCCTTCCTTCAGGATAGTTGTCTCCAGAAATGGGGAATGTCACATGGGACAAATCCTCCAGATAATTGGAGTTCAGCATTCCAGCAGCTGAACCTATCACCTCAGCCAAATAAGGGATCTGTATATCCACCACAAAATACAAGAAGAACAAGTCAGTTTCTACACTAGATATTACAGTCTTGCATTTTTACGTCAAAGATCAACAGTCTGTGCTTTTACGCCAAGACTGTCAAAATTTGAGTTATTACGCTGGAACCCATTTCTGAAGCATAAAATTCAAGGTTGGCAATATACACAAAAATCTAATAGTCTATGCTTTTATGCCAAGACTGTCAAAATTTGAGTTATTACGCTGGAATTTTTATCCAGAGCGTAACACTCAAAGTGTGTAGTATACGCCAAATTTCGACAGTCAAAGTTGTTACGCCAGACTGCAAAAATATAGAGTTTTTACGCTGGCACATTAGGAATGTGGGCGTAAATGATAAAACATCTCTGTGCATCATCTTCCTCGAAGAGGCTCTCAGCACAAAAGATGACCTAACGCGTTCACGTACAACGTGTGCGAAGGGTTTTCTTCATTTTTCTCGTCCCAAAAGCTTTACCTATGACGCCTGGTGCATAGCTTGACGGTGGGGCACTTCGTTCAGAGCGAGATTCGCTCAGCCCAGTGGGAGTTGCTCGTGCTTGAACAGAGGAGCGAGAAGAAGATGCAGCTTTCTTTCCCTTAGAGGTGGAAGTTGGTTTCGGTGCCATGGCTAAAACTCAGAGTTCTCAGAAGAAGAGACGAAGAAGAGACGAAGAAGAGCTCTCAAAGTAACAAAGGATTTTTGCAGAAGACAAATGAAGAGTTTCTTTTCTGAAGGGCTTGGGGTATTTATAGAGTTCAAATAACTCTTCGATTCCCTAACCAAATCCGATATTTAATATTCGGTTATGATTTGGGACCACGTCAGCCTATTATTTAAAAGAGGGAGACTGACAGTCATTGGATCCAGAATTCATGAGCAGAGCAGATCTATGATTTACGCTCAAGAGATTTTACGCTCAAGAGACCACAAATCTACGGTTTTACGCTCAGATGCTATAAGTCTATGGTTTTACGCCTGGATGCTTTTATGCTCGGTAGCTTTTACGCTCGAGAGGCTACAAACCTACGACTCTACGCTCAGTAGCTACAAATCCATGATTTCACGCTCAGGAGTTTTTTACGTTCAGAGACTACAAATCTACGGCTTTACGCTCAGAATTTATAAGTCTATGATTTTACGCCCGGATGCTTTTATGCTCGGTAGCTTTTGCGCTCGAGAGGCTACAAACCTACGACTTTACACTCAACAGCTACAAACCTATGATTTCACGCTCAGAAGTTTTTACACTCAGAGGCTACAGATCTATGATTCTACGTTCAGAAGATACATTAGCTATGGATCTATGACTTTCCGCATATATTAAAATACGCAGGCCAGAGTACGCGTACAATTTTCAAGAAGATCAATTACAAGGGTCTACGCAGAAAGTGCTCCTTTTGGCTATAAAATATTCTAAGTGCCTGAAATGCACAGAGTTTAAACATTGAAGACGACTCTTCTTCTTGGGTCGATTGGAAGTTCATCCTAAGCCCAGTCTTTTACACAAGTTCAAGTATAGCCTGTTTGACGGCCATTTCTCGCCCTTTTCAAGGGATTTTCGAGAAAACATTCTTGAAAGTGACGGTCTGAACAGCAAATTCTTCGCATCAAAGAAGTGACAGTTCAAAATTCTACGTGACTCCTCGTTCAAAATAGCATGGCAGTCTGGATCTTCAAAGACGACTGAATGCTAAGGAGCTTTCTACGCGTTTTCAGTTATGCGTAAAAGATGTGACGAGATCAAATATTTTCTTATCAGAGTCGGCGTAAAGTTATTCAGACGTTTCGAAGCTGCACATATTTAGACTTCCTCATAGCAAATATGGCAAATCATCAGATGCGTAAAAGAAGACGATTTTATTAATCATGATTACATATGATGAAAATCCAGTCTACAAAGGGTTTTTCATCTTTATGATTACATATGATGGAAATCCTTATTCTACCAAGGGTTTCTCATTTTCATTTAAAGATCACACCGAGAATCTGTTCTGCCAGATTATCATATTGGTGGAGATCTTTTTCCGTCTTCTTCAACAGTTAATCGGTTGCTGCGGCCGATTAACAAGAAAATAATTAATGGCAGGAGGATACACAACTGGGCCTGTCTAAATTATTCAGAGCCCATCCTCCTTACGCCATGGCAGGCATGCCCTAGAATTGTGTTGGGGTTTCAGACCCAACTCAATACTGGAAGACAGGGCCAAACTGCCTAGCCTCGTCCACCGCCGTGAGAGGAGAAAATACAGCTTGCAAGCTGTGGTCGAATGTGACCCTTCCTCTCTCTTGGACGAATCGCCATATGAAATTGCTGATCATCCCGAGCAAAGAAAGCTATGATATCCTTCCATGATCCATCGTTGCAGAGGACATTTGCTCGAAGATGCCTCTTTTTATGGCTCCTTACATGCTGGAAGAACATGATCTTCTTCTTCCTCAAGTCGACCCGACGAAGCTCGGCAACCATCTCTGTATGGTGAAGGAAGTGTGGGAAAATGGGTTAACTCAGTTGCCTTTATAGAGGCAGAGGAGATCACATCAAATCCTAACAAAATCCGAAATGTCGCCGAAAAATTAGCATCGTGGAACGAGTCAAACTTGACCGTTTCATGCTTCATTCAAAGTGTTCCAAATTATGAGGAATTTGAAAACTTTGAAGGGGGTCTTGTAGAAGCATAAAAAATACGCTGGGAAAATTATACGCACAATTCGCGTAAAGCAGAGTTTCAGTGCTGGGCAGCGTAAACATGACTTCAGAGCCATTGGCGTAACAGTAGAGCTTCAACGCTATACAGTGTAAAATACAGCTCCAGAATAACCCGCGTAATGCAGTATCTCCAGACTGCTTCAGCGAAAAAAGGTTGCTACATCGCCACTTTGGCGTAAAACCTATCTGCTTTTAATGCAGTGATGAGTTATACAAGGAACGCTTCGTGTCCCTCGAATGAGCTGTACGAGGAACGCTTCATATCCCTCGAATGAACCTGTCAGACAGTACAATGAACCTAACTCCTGACAAAGACTACTACACGACTATCCAGACAACGGCTGCTATGATGATTCTGCACAGAGCCCAAGACCGTCGTTTAGTGACAAAGCCTTAATTTAAGTCGCCGTTTACGCATTCAAGGAATACGCTGCCTGTTTTACATAGGCAGATACGAGCTTTTACGCTCAGGATGAGACAAAGCTGACCGCCACGTCAAAAGCTGCTCTTCGTATAGAACTCGAGGCACGTCTCTGCAATTAATGCGCGAGATGGGGGCAGATCTCTGCATTAAATGCACGAGATTTGGTTCTACTTTTAATAACTGGGTGAGCTATAATTAAGGCTAATACGTCCACATTACCATCCCTGCACATTACGCCATCAGGCTATTTTCAGTTATAGGAGTATGCCGTATGCTATCTCCTCGAAATACGCTGACCTGGCTATTTTCAATTATGGGAGTACGCCATACGCTATCTCCTTGAAATATTCCAACTCAGGCTAAATTTTGCAAAGGTATGTGAACAGGCTATCTGGTCTAGAATACGCTCAAGATCTCAGTCAAAGAAGGATAATTGGCTATCTCTATGCCGGCTACATATCCGTGCAGCATCAGGCTTCTACGCCTATTTTGGCCTCTATGCCAATATGACACCTACTGGGCTTCTACGCCTACTTGGCTTCTACTCTAATTTGACAACTATTTGGCTTCTACGCTAACCTGACAGCTATTGGGCTTCTACGCCTATATGTCAGTCATTGGGCTTCTACGCCTATTTTGGATTTTACGCCATCAGAGCAGCTATTTGGTTTCTACGCCATGGCGACAGTTATTTGGCTTCTACGCCAATCATCTCTACGCGAGGAGCAGTTACCTACGTGGCTTGTATGCCGTGATCTTTGCAGCAGTTATACGCATTACCTCTTAATGGGACACGCGTCACACGCTTATTCAGAAGATCATTTATACGTGGGTGGCAGTTATTATAACTGCCGTGTAAAAAGTGCCACACTCTCCACTGTTCGGCTTCTACGCTGACTGGACGGTTATTGCAATTGGACTCTATAAATAGAGACCTCTATTGACAGAGGTCAGGGATCGGATTTGATTTTGAGAGAGAAGATCCTAGAGCACAGACAGAGGAGAGCGATTGACGATCTTGGTATCGAGCATCCAATCCCTCTTGTGATTTTTGAAGCTTCTTTTTCTTCTACAACACTTCTTCGTCATCGTGTGGTCCAAGGGACAAAGTGATCGACTGCAGATCAGACTCCTATAGCAATATTTCCCCAGAATCAAACTTTTGTACTTAGTATCCTCGTATAGGATTAATTGTACTTCTTTTTCTTGTTTGTAAACCAAAGAAAGGGTTTCGTATAAACCTATTTTTATTTCTTTCGTTTATTATCAAACACAATCCCTGCACAAATTCTCGAATCAAAATCATGAATCAAATCCTGAGTCAAATCCACAAATTAAATTCCAGAAACAAATTCCCGAATCAAATTCTCGAATCAAATCATGAACCAAATCCCGAATCATATTCTGAATCCTATTCCTGAATTAAATCCCCATCCTGAATCAAATCTCCTAACTGAATTTTCGAATCAAGTTCCCGAATCAAATTCTCGAACAATATCCTGAATCAAATAAAAAAATATCAAATTTCTGAATTAAACCCTTAATCAAATTCCTAAACCAAATTCCTATACAATTCTCAACTAAAATTCTGGAAAATTTTGGCAGAACCTCCCCAATATTTCTAGGACCGGAACATAACCTACAAAACAAAAGAATATCCACTCGACGCAACCCGCCATAGAATCCCAAGCCGAGAATACTAAGTCTCGGCCTCCAGCAATGCTATGATGTGTACTGGGCACCAAGACAATACTCAACAAGAATCGCTGCATAGGGCGCACCACCACATGGTTCTCTGTCCTTAACGAAAAAAATAAAAAAGTCCAACAATCTAGTACCAAACCGTAACCCTACCTCAAGTCGGATACGGGGCATATAGGGACGATGGTCATAAGAAGGTCATGCTTATGTCCTCGGAGGCATAGATGTCCCGACCGAGTTGTTCGATATGGGTGTCGGCCTGATACTGAACCATTCTACACTAATAGCAATATTTACATATCCACTATAAATTTATAGTCTATAAGTACAATAATTAACAATAAACAAATAAAGAACAAGAAGCGTCTAGGCGCAAAACCGTCACTGAGTAAGGGGTCTTGCCTAGAGGGTTCAGCTAGATACGCAAGTCTTCGGCACTCTGGATCCAAGCTCATACATCCATCGGGGTCCTCAAAACACAAAAATAAGCAAATATTAGTATCGAACAATAAAAATCATAAGAAATGGCACGAGGCTATGTCACGCCCTAATCTCCCGCAAGTTTGATCGTCCCCACTGGACGTGAAATCACCACGTCAGCGCTCTGTAGAAGCATAAAAAATCTTCTCCATGCGCCCTAATTACTCAGTTCCATGCGCCCTAGTGACTCAGTTCCATGCGCCTCAGTGACTATGCTCCATGTGCCAAATTACTGTTGCATGTGCCCGCAGTGCCATGCACCACTACATGCCTTGATGTCCTATTTGCCCATAGTGCCATGTGCTATCATAAATCTTAGTAATCTCATGCGCCTGTAGCGCCATGCGCCACTATGATCTGGCCGACTCTCATGAGCCAAGTGACAGCCGTCAATCTTAATGCAACATGCGGCTGCAGTGTCATACTCCATGCACGTACATGTGCCTACATGAGGCCTTATTGAAGGCTATACATAGTGGGTGTTTTCCCACATGCAAAAGATCCTAGATCCTACGTACACACATGTAAAGAAAGAAGAAGCAGAGCAGCTGCCTTTACAAAAGGAGAAGGAGAAGAAGACATGAGTGCCATTTGAAGCTTCGTCAACCTCCTTGGTTCCGGATCGTCAACGGAGTAGCCATTGCAGTGCTCGACCTCCATCGCCACACTTACCCCAGATCTTTTTATACTTAGATCCTTTGTAATAGGACTCTTTTGTACTCTTTGTCAAATCGTAAGAAATAAAGAAAACTTCCTCCTTCTTTATCCCACCTTTTTGCGATGTCGACAAAAATGACGACCCTGTTGGGAATGAGCTTCTCCTCCAACCAGAGGCTAGTGGCGCAATCCGACGTGACCAAGTTAGATTCAATTCAAAGGATGTTGGTCATCCGCTTCGACCAACAGGCGTTCAAAGATATGCTGGACAACCCGAGCTCTCCAACGAGGTCCGTACGACCCCGCAAGACTCGCAAAACTCGGGACATTAGTGTCGTTATGCCAAATCGGAGGTTGGTACTTGATGCATCATCAACCCATGCCGTAGTCGTACCGGCGGTTTACCTATACTCCGTCGACAAGTCGAGATCCATGCCGAGGCCCATATGACCTCAGAAAGTTTGTAGGATATGGGTTGCTAAAGCCGTTGCGCTAAACCCAAAATCTACTCCAGAGATGCCACCAACCTCAGCCGCAGATGCACACAAGGTGGATGGGCATCCTGTCTCTTCCTTCGAAGCTGCGCCTAAGAGGAACCGCACCCAGTTCCATGATGCGCGCATGCAGCACCATCCAGGCCAGAAGAGATGCGCCGATCACAGGCGCATGGAGTCTCCTCTAAAAAAGGTTGCTATCAACAAGGGCTCGTGTACCCCTAACCTGGATTCCCTGTACTATGCGCCTAACAACGTTGATTCAAGGAATCCAGAACACCCCGAGCCATGTGCGCTCGAGGGGCTGCGCCGTCAGCCCTCCAAAAGCATGCGTCACTGCTTGTGACACGTGCTGCTAATGGAAGACTCTATAGGGAAGACGCATGTGCTTTTGTGCGGGAAATGGGTCAACCCTAGAGCCTTTCCAACCCCACTTGGATTTCATAGTTGCACCTAAAACAAAGTCGGAAAACAGACATCGAGATGACAGACCTACGCGCCCGGTCTAATTGTGCGCATGCGAGGAGTCCATCTCGCAACAAGTCTTCTACTAATGATCCAGTTGTAATTTTTGCTGAAGAACTGGGTCAGGGAGCAAACATTTCACTCTCTTCTCCGTGCACAAGGCTTGTCTGAACGCATGAAATAGGGTAAAAGTGAAGCTTCCATCGTCCGATTTACGCAACATGATCCGTCATAAGCGTAAGATGAGAGAAGTTACTCTCGCACATGATGTGCCCTCTGGTAGGCACACTTGTGCCAATATTACCATCAACTGTTGTTGCTCCAAAGCACTAGCTTCTCCAGCCATAAAGTCGGTGTTCCAGCGGCTACAACCCGTAACACAAACCCAATGACGGTCCCAGAGATCCCTAAAAGACGAGAAGGAACTGGCCGTCGCCTCATGTTGCTCAACATGGAGGTCTTCTCCCGTAAATAAGATCTTGAAGAAAAGCTCGCCTAACCTAAGAGTGTCAGTTAGTACGCCGCAAAGCCGCCCGAGGAGTAGCAAACAAGTGCCCGCTATGGGAGTATTCGAAGGCACACGCTCAAGAACCAAAGCTGGGGGTAGTCGTGCCTGCCCGAGTCAAGTTGTAACCGGAGCTGGGAGTACCAGTCCCCCGGTATTCTATGACAATTCATCCTTCCAAGAGGACAGTGAACCTCTGCATGCGGAAGACATCCATGAGGACAATGAAACTCTGTATACAAAAGACAACTTAGCTGGGGGTAGCCATACACTCCTGGACGAGCCTGCAAATGAAACTAGGGGTAGCAATCCATTCGACCATGAAAGTGATGCAACACTATCTACTCTCCCCAAGGACAGTGATCTTCAAACATCAGATTCCGAAAGTGCGGCATTCACCTTCCCGTCCATCTCTTTCTACTTAATGTCAGTATACATGGCGGGAGACGAGCATGGCGCTGAATCCAGCAACCAACAATGCCTCGAGACACTCGAAGCCATGATGCAGGCTTTGACCACTTCAATGCAGACTCTAAATCATACAGTGCTGGAGCTCAGAAAAGCATCATCCCAACGCAGCCACAAGCCACGGGACCAAAAAACCCAGATCAGAGAACCAACGAAGAATCTGGAGAGCCTAATCCGTATCCTCAGGTTGCAAGCAGTCATACAATACCTCGATCCTCTGCTCCTGTCTTGACAAATGATATTCAGGAAACTCTCAGGGACCTGCATGCACGTATCGATGCTCGGGACAACCAGGACAGGCTCTAGAAGCTCGACATTCGGCAGCCTTATCCTCCTGAATGGGATAACATGGTGTACCCTCCTAAATACAAGTTGTTGTCTCTGGATGCATTTGACGGTAAGATGTCACCCCATCAATATAGGAGATACTTTCAATCTACAACAAGCCACTTGCCTAAAGATGACGTCTTACTCACCAACTTGTTTGTTGGGGCACTGTCCGACGCCGCCTTTGAGTGGTTCTGCAGCCTCCCAGACAAGTGTATTTCTTCCTTCGAGGACTTGAAGTCTCTCTTACTCGCCCAATTTTATGAAGGAGGGAAGGCTATGACTATGTCCTCCCTAATGGACATCATACACGGGGAAATGGAACTCGAATGAAACTACATCGAGCATTTTCTACAGGCGGCGTTGAAACTACCTCATGGTATACCTGAATCCTCGCTGATCGATATCTACCGGAAGAATCTTCTATCGGCAATCAGACTTTGGATGACATCTGGTCCGTTCAGTGACTGGACGACGTTTATCATAAGTGTCGCTACTTAAGAGAAAAGTGTGAAAGACGCCCATTTATTGGGATTTCAAGCTCCCAGCACTGAAGATAAGGTAAAGCGTCCATTAGCCGTCACCAACAACCGTGACGGTAAAAGGAAGCAAGCCTTGACAGTCAACTTGGATAAGGGACCATCCTCACCCATGGCTAAGCTGGCGGAACCACCAGCAGTACAAGAGACTTATTCCTTCAACGACGATGATGTCATGGAGCTCTTCGAAGTATTGATGAAGGGTAACAAGCTCAAACTACCCGACATCGGATGCCCAGTCGAAGCAGGCCAGGTGGACAACCTCAAGTATTGCCACTACCACCGATACGTCCACCACGCCACGCGGTACTGCTACATACTAAAAAGGCTGATACAATGGTTGATTGATTCCAAAGCCCTCACTTTGGACTATGAAGACAAGACAATCACTGCAAATATGGGGTCTCTTCTGTTCGGTACCAGGAATTTATCTTTAAAATAATAGTGTTACTTCTACTTCTAGCAGAGGGAAATAAGAAGACAATGTCTACAGCTAGCATCCTACTCAACATTTTTCTTTATGTACCGTATGTAGTACATGGACAAATATATTATCCATACTTGGGAGTCCCGAGTACGCAATGGGTAACTGATCCTCAAAAAGAAAAACTTCTCTAAAAGATAAAAGGTTTATCATGTCCATATTACCTCTGAGTAAACTTTGCCATGAGACTATTGTTTCCTACCATACTCTCACCAATAAGGTTTACCATGTCTATATTATCTCTGAGTAAACTTTGCCATGAGTCTATAGTTCATTATCATACTCTCACCAATAAGGTTTACCATGTCCATATTACCTCTGAGTAAACTTTGCCATGAGACTATGGTTCCCTACCATACTCTCACCAATAAAGGTTTACCATGTCCATATTACCTCTGAGTAAACTTTGTCTTGAGACTATAGTTCCCTACCATACTCTCACCAATAAAGGTTTACCATGTCCATATTAGCTCTGAGTAAACTTTATCATGGAACTATGAGTTCAAGTCCATATTACCTTTGAACCATATTCCTCATAATAAACCTTCCTATGTGATTACCAACAGTCGTCTCCGACTTTGGTTACCACCTAAGCTAATCACTCGTATTTCAGCGGTGATTTATCCATCCAAACTTATCGCCTCTACAAGGATTTCTGTCCTACTTATTATTTGTGCCCAGGTGCATCACAAATAATAGGTCTACTCATATGACTGCTGCGAGATAGTATAAAACTACCAAAAATAATTTTTTATCTCAAAAAATAAAAAGAGCTACATCAAGAACATATTAAAGCCCCAGAAAAGGAAAGTACAAGAAAAAGAAATAATAAACTATGGCTCTTGGGGACCATCGGTGTCAGCACACAGTTCTTCAATCCGACGCCTCAGCCGATCTACCTTAGCGAGGACACCGTCTCTAGCCCGACGCTCAGCTTCCTGTTGGAGCGCGACCTCATCCTGAAAAATGGCCGGCCTCTCGTGCTCGGCCTCTAAATCTTCCCTATGAACCCTCAAGTGTGCGACATACTGGGCATTGGCATCAACTTGTTTAGAAAGGGTGAGTTCTTCCTCTATCGTACGACGGGCATCGGACTCTAGCTTTGCCTTCTCGGCTTAAAGTTGCCCAATCTGGGCTTGCACGTCCGTCAGACGCTTGACAAGCATCTCTTTGCTATGGGCACGATCTCTCTGGCATCGACAAACTCCAACTCTTTGGCGCTCGCTTCTGCCTCTTCGTGATAAGGAATCTCCTTGGGGAGAGGGTAAGCGGACATGTCCTTAGTTATGGCGGCAATCAGATGATCCTTCTCTTCAACAACAAGAGTTGCAAGACCGTTATCTTCAAGCGACTTTAACTTAGATAGATGAGTCTCAAGCTTCTCTACTTGCACTTCCAGTACATTTGCCCTGACCTAATACCCAAGACACTTTTGGATCAGTTCTATCAAGGACAACGCCGAAGATTTGGCCTGGGTAAAAGGCCAATTCGTTTATAAGACACCGACACCCCCCGCTTCAGAATACGGAAGAAAGACTCCAAATGGAGGGATGTGTAGTCCTCCGCATTAGCCAAAGAAAGAGGAGTCATACGAGGTGGAACCGATGAAGTCCCAACTGACACAGGGATAGCTGTTACAACAAATGAAGGCAAAATCAGTAGCCGAAAATACATACACAATAGAAGAGGAGAAGGATTACTCTCCTACTTACTTAGGGGAACCAGAGGCTGTTCGGTTACCCTCGGTGGCCCTATAACCACTCCAAATGGCTGCACGATTGTGGTCTCGGCAGCTGCTGGATGACTTGACTCGCGCTCGAGCCCTCCGGCGACCGGGATCTTCCATGACGCCCCAGTCTCCGTTAATGCCTCTGCTTACGGACCGGGACCTTTTACAGGTATAGGAGGGGAAGGCATCCCTCTAACACCGACTCCCAAAAGAGCTGCTCGCCCTACAAGCTTCTTCGTAGCCAGGGTCTCATTCCCTCCAAGTCTCGGTGCTGCCTCTATTGGTGCCAGGTCTGATTCCTGCGAGGGAACGAGCGGCTTCTCCTCCGCTGCAGTGCCACTTCTCTCTCCGCCGAAGGGTTCTACCCAAGAAGTGCCTACAAATGGTATCATAATCTGAGCCACCTTTGTATGAAGGACAATAAAATGAAGAGAAAATAGATCACTGGTAGGCTGACCCAAGGGAAACATACCCGAAGCACGAGGTCGTAATGGTAGTTTATCCCCGACATCATAAGAAACCATCATATTAGAGAAATCATCACCCTCTAAGTCGAGCGGGTGGCTATCATCTGTTGGGATATCCTCGTCCAACAGGCTGTCTTAATCACTAATTTCCCCAACCAGGGACACTTCAAGAATGGGCTCCTCAAAAGGAGGATCCTTAAGCAAATGAGAATGGGCTGTGACATCCACATCTTCTCCCAAAGAAGCAAGAATTTGAACAGGTGGTGGTTCGGCATGCTCGACCACTCTGGCAATGACCTCCGCTTGGTCAAGCGAATAATCTAATCCCACAACGGCACGCTGACTCTCAGTATCAGCTCTCTACCAAAAGGGAGAAACGAAAAGGGTTGATCATACAAACAAACATAAAAAGAGAAAAAGACAAACACATGATATGCCACTAATACCAAAGACTGCCCTCCGGCCCCTCCACGAGGCCGAAGGAAAGGTTGTATTATCCCTGTCACCTTGCAGATGGTAGGATTTTTCAGTCGCTTCGAGGACGAAGGCCCCGCCGAAGTTGAAGCATGTCGCTTCGAGGAGACAACGGCCACCTCTGCCTGTTGACTCCTACTCCGGGTCCTGACCCTGCGATCTCCAGAGCGGTGCGAACGAGTTCCAGCTGTGACCGCTCGCGAGACATCCAACTTGGTCCCAACGATGAAGCTCCCCTCCCGATCATACCCTAGGGATATGTTATTCGCGAAACAGTAGAATGTCACAACTGTATATATAATGCGAGTCGTAGCTGCTTTAAGGGCGTAGTAAAATGCACTCTGGTGCAGCCGACGTTGTAGTATTGCCAAGCCCGAGCACCATCAAGTAAGCTCCCCACAAAACCCAAGCTCGATCTTGGGGTACCCAGCAACAGTTGACTATAGCCAAACTGACGAGCAAAGTGGCTGGGGAGGTACGACTCTAGGAAGACCTTATCCCAATTCTGATACACCAGGTGAGAGGGTCGGATCAACAACAACCAATAAAAGGATTGCCTTGGCAAACTAGAAGACCTGGTACCGACGTCCTCAAGATCTTTACCCTATGTAAAGCCCACATATCTGGGAGGCACCACAAAGAAGTTGTAACCATCCATGAAGCCCAGCACCTTCCGACAAGTTGGTATCCCCGAATGTACCCAATCCCTTCCGCAATAACGTCGAAGAAAGGCGTCTCCTTCCTCGGTGTTCTCCTGCATACCAGGATGCATTAAGGCAGGATAGTGCAGGATCAGCCAACCAATTAAATACTTATAGGGTAACTCTACTCAGAGGAAGTCACCAGTTTTCCCCTCCTTGGGTGTCAACATGTCCACAAACTCTCGTAGTCCACGATGAATATTACAAACCATCACCAGAAGAAAAGCAAGTTGATGACGAAAAATGAGCTTCACAGCAGGCAGAATAAAGTTTTGACTAACTCTTTCTAAAGAACCTGAGCCACCAGGAACCACGAAATTATGCAGCCATATTGTTAAATAGCCTGCGAGCGCCACTTTCGGAGACAAGTTAAAAAGGTCATAGACAAAAAAAGAGGAGATCTCAGAACTCGGGTTCTTCTCGTGCGCAAAGGACATCAGGTCCTCTAACTCCTTCAGTGAAGAGGCATAGCGAGAAGAGGGACCCCTGTCCGCCCCGTCAGCCCGAGGCTTTTCGAAATGATAATGAGCCCAAATGGTGGCATGGGGAGAAGCTCCCGTCTGATCCAGACAGTGGCCCACTTGGTGATGGAACAATAGTTCTTTGTACATAACCATCATCTCAGGGTAATTCGCCTCAAAGGATGTAAGCTCCTCGTTACAAGGAGTATACTCCTCATTAGGTTCAGTTAACTACGGGAGCCTGGAGACCTCATGCATCTCATGGAGGGCCAAGCCCATCTCTCCTCCCGGCGTAAAGAATGTCCCCGAATCACAATTATATATCTCTATCAAAGCGAAAAATATGTCGCGATTTACCTTCACCCCGTATGAGTGGCCCGCAAAACATAATACATCCCGAGGCTTTTTAGATCAACCTCATAGGTCGTGAGAATCCATAAGGTTAGATCTATCCACTCTTGGTCAATATGTGTCCAATTGGTTCCTCGAAGCAAACCGGGCAGATAAGAAAGGACGCGTGCTAAGAGCAAATTGGCAAAGGTCGAAGCGCCAAAGATCTGGAGTTCCGAGTCCAATTCATTGTCCAAGCTACCTGGGCGCAGCACCCTCAAGGAGTAAGAAGGTTTATCCCTTGCGACTCCAAAGACATCCCCCTGAGGGGTGCTTGTCAAAAGTTTGAAATAACCGACTGGTATCCCGTCCTGGGTTGGAGTAAGTTCCCAGTTCATGACTCTTTTGGTAGCCAGGTCTGTAAAAGCGGAAAGTGGAAGCTGACATTCAATCAGGGGGATGTACATCTTCATATCCTTAGCGGTGAAGAACCATTCCTACTTAAATTTCAACTGCGCACTCTCACGAGCAAATAAGCCATCGCCAAATAAAAACTGGGCTTCAAAAGGAATTCTTCAGAACCAGCATCCACGGGAATCTTCCCTGGGTCCATTAAATGCTGAAGAAGATGTAGCCTTGCTCAGTAAGGAGATTCATCTTCTTTGGGAGATGGCCAACCGCAATGAGAGCTTTGGTCGGGTTAACTACATCCTCAACAAAGTTCAAGACAAGCATGCTCAGGGCTGGACCAAAGAGGATCTCATCCAATGAAGGCACAACCATCGAAACTGCATAAGAAAGCCAAGACAGAGTATCAGAATCTAGAATTAAAACATGCGTGCATCAGACAAGGATGCACACCTCTGTTATCACTTGGCGCGTCATATACAAAGCATTAAGCGCAATATCCTCCACATACTATATAGAAATGGCTCATCAGAGTCAGGATTGACCATTCCCATAAAGTATGGGATGCGCCAAACATGCTTCCTAAGATAGCCATATTTATGTGCGGTAAGTGAGTCATCGACGCAGCTACGAGACAAAGCCAAAAATCTAAGTCCAAGTGCTTCAGCGGAGCCGTCAGCGCATTTACAAGACAAAGCCAAAAAGCTAAGTCCATGCGCTTCAGCAGAGCTGTCGACGCATCTACAAGACAAAACCAAAAAGCTAAGTCCTACACTTCAACTGTGATGGGTCCGCATATGCTTCAGATGGGTAGGACCCACCCATGCAGCCGACCCTAAAAAAGAAAGAAGGAATGAAGGAGCATTGAAATGAAGAAAAATGAAAGCCCCCCTCACATTGACATGTGTCGACTTCTCGATAATCAGCTTGGCCGCGGCTTCCTCCATCTTCGCCTTTTCGTTTCTGTTTCCCTTTCCCTTGGGCACCATTGCTGAAGAAGGAGAGCGAGGTAAGGAGAAATCATAGAGAGAAAAGGGGAAGGAGGACCGTATGCGTAAAGATCCTCTCTTCATGTCTTGTACCCTTATATATAGGACAAGTAGGCGGTAGAAGGATAGGCGGCCGGCACTTTAGTTCTCGAGGTTCACTCGGCGTTGCCTTGAAAGACGAAATTCCCCCCCAGACATAAAGCGCCAACGTTGACTTGACAACATGTCACGCCCCAGTCCCAAAATACGTAGGACTAGGAATACGTAACCCGCCCAGCCGTATGTATACGAACTCCAATATATGGAAACCATATACACACGTACACTATATATGAACATTCAATCCATCAGTGGTAATATACTGTCACAACAAGTCACACAATCTATATCTCATCCACAGCACAAGTAATCAGTAGGAAAATAAAAGCTGAAATATATAACCGAATATTCAGGAGAAGTATCTAGGCTAATAGTCAGGTGAAAACAAATCCACTACAAAATGACTATACTGAAGAGCAACAAAATCTCTAATATAGAGGTAGCAATCACAGATACTCGGAGGGTAAGACCTCCTCAGTCTCGTAGGTAGCATCCGGTCCAGGTCCGTACTCCTGATGATACTCATGCTCATCCATATCTGGAAAGGGACCAGGTCCTCAGAGGGACGTAATAAGATACATAATAACATGCCAATAAGTATTGAAATATAAACATCCACTGGGTCGCCTAACCGTCTAAGTGTATGCAGTTTGAGAACAACTTTCCACCAAGTGGGCTATTTAGCTCAAAATATGGGATTGGCGTGACTCCCTCGGAGAATCAGAGGCCTCAAAGCATGTCGTCTTTTGAATGGCAGAGGATGCCAGTAATATATAGGGTCATCATCACCCGTTTCTCCGGTGGAGAATCCAGGCGTACAGGAGAAAAGTGCAAAGGAGCCCAAATGTCTTACTTGTTGTTCTCCCTACCCCATGCTCTAAGCATGTCATTTACATGACACGATAAAACCTCTAATAACTGCCGAGTCTACTAGCATACAAAGTTTCTATCAGCAGTCCTCCCTAACGCACGGCTCATACGTACAGGCGGCCAACCCAATACGCAGTCCGAGGGCTTTATGAGACTCACAACTCGTGTAGCAACTGTGTCACAGCCAATGAATCTACTGATGCTCCATAATACTAGGGTGGTCTCACAGAGAAGGTTCAAATATTCTACAAAATAAACATCCATATAAGCAGAATTAATCATGCATGTATCAATCTGGAATGTAAATAATTGTACAGTGGCAAGGTATACTTGCCGAGTGAAAAGTACTGTAAAGTGCACGTCCAAAGAAATGTTAAGTTATGATAAGAATAAGGGGGTTAATGTTTGGGAGTTGTAATAATTATATATATAGTGATAAGAGGCGGTGAGAGTTACTTACTGGTTAAGGAATTATTGCCACTGCTGTTATCCTTTTATTGGTTTAGGTGTGCGGTTGAGAAGATTTTTAAGGAGTGGTAGAATGAGAGACTTACACGTGTGGGACAACAAGCACAGCAAAAATTGAGTTTTGCTTCTGTTGTTGATATTTTCTTATCCTAATGATTGTAGTTTGGATTTTTACGCGCGGTGAAAGGAAGAGTTTACGCGGGGTAAAATAAGCAGTGGTTTTGCTATTGCTGTTGATATTTACGTGCGGAGAAGTATACGCGTAGTGAAAGTAAAGGATTTTACACAGGGGTTTTACTACTGCTGTTATGGTTGTTTTACGCGTAGAGAAAGTATATGCGGTGTACTGAGCGGTTTACTGTTTGACTGTTTTATGCGGGGTGAGCTGCTATTTTCTTACTTTATGCGCAGATGTGGTTTAACGGGTTGTGGGTTTGGATCTGATAGGAAATTCTATTTTCTATTCCTATTAATAATATATATATATATACATATTTATACATAGAAAATTCTACCAAATTATATTAGTGCATACGATTAAACTAGCGATTGTCCTACGGGTCTCCTACATGGAATAAATTAGGAAAAATTTATAATGGCTCTATAAATCCCCTGGATGAACTAACACCTTACATAAAATCAAATAAAATTTATTTATTCTATTTAGATTATAATTAATAAATACGATTTTCAGAATCAGGGGTTTTACATTCTACCCAACTTATAAAAATTTCGTCCTCGAAATTAAACTAAGCCTCGGCAGAAAGTCAAGAATGGTATAAGATATACTAAACAAGTAAATTTATACCTTGGTCAATAAATAGGTTCAGAAAACGTTGGCGCATGTCATCCTCGCACTCCCAAGTAGATTCTCCTGGCGAGCCATGCTTCCATGCCACACAGACCAAGGAAATAGACTGGTTCCTCAATACTTTCTCTCGACGATCGAGAATTTTCACGGGTTGCTCTTGATATGTCAAGATTGGCCCAATGGTGATTTCCGAATAGTCGAGAACATGATTGCTGTCTGCCACATATCGCCTAAGCTGCGACACATGGAATACGTCATGTACTCTCTCAAGTGAAGGTGGTAGCGCAAGTCGATATGCTACTTCTCCCACTTTCTCTAGCACGTCAAATGATCCAATATACCTTGGACTTAACTTGCCGCGCCCTCCGAATCGAATAGTGCCTCTGGTAGGTGATATCTTTAAGAAGACATGATCTCCCTCTTTGAACTCCAAGGGAAGACGATGAAGATCTGCCCACTACTTCTGTCTGTCTTGCGCTGATTGCAAGTATTTTTGTATCTTCTGAACTGTCTCAACGGTGTTGACCACTAACTCTGGTCCCAAAATTTGACGTTCTCCCATGTCACTCCAACATACAGGAGATCTACACTTTCTTCCATACAATGCTTCAAACGGAGCCATCTGGACGCTTGTCTGATAGCTATTGTTGTAAGAAAATTTCACAAGATGTAGATGGTCCTTCCAGGATCCTCCAAAGTCTAACATACAAGCCCTTAATATATCCTCCAATGTCTGAATAGTACGTTCTGACTGCCCATCTGTTTGCGGGTGGTAAGATGTACTGAATTTTAGACGAGTTCCAAGACTTTCTTGCATACTTCTCCAAAAATGTGATATAAAGTGCGAGTCTCTGTCTGATACAATGCTGACTGGTACGCCATGCAAGCTCACTATCTGCCTCATATACAAGTTAGGCAAAGCTTCTGTAGTTTGACCAACTTTAAAAGGCAAGAAATGTGCTGACTTTGTGAATCGATCCACTATTACCCACACTGCATCTTTACCACTTGGACTCTTGGGAAAACCCGTGACGAAGTCCATAGTGATGTGTTCCCACTTCTATTCTAGAATCGAGAGTGGTTGCAATAACCCTGCTGTTCTTTGGTGCTCCGCCTTTACTTGCTGACATACCAAGCATTTAGCTACAAAGCGGGCTCTCTCTCTTTTCATCCCATGCCACCAGAAATGCTGTCGTAAATCACGATACATCTTGGTGCCTCCAGGATGAATAGAATATATCGAACTATGAGCTTCTGTCATCAGTTCCTGTCGAATTTCTCCATTGGGAACATAAAGACGATTACCACATCATAATGTCCCGTCATTATGAATGTGCAGTCCTGTCTGCTCTCCGGCCTCTGTTCTTTGTTTTAATCTTATGAATCTGGCGTCTGTAGGCAATGCTGCCTTGATTCTCTCTACTAGGGATGATTGTACTTGCAAGTTGGCTAGTGTCCCGTCTGCTTCAGGTAATATTATTTTAATGCCAAGACTTTGCAAGTCCTTCAATAATTCTCTCTGTGTTGTCAAGAAATAAGCTGTTGGCTTCCGGCTTAACGCGTCTGCTATAATGTTAGCCTTGCCTGGGTGATAATGTAGCTCTATCTCAAAATCTTTCATCAATTCGAGCCATCGACGTTGTCTCATATTTAACTCTTTTTGTGTGAAGACATACTTGAGACTTTTGTGGTTTGTATAGATTTCCACTCGTTCCCCATATAAGTAATGTCTCCATAGTTTCAGAGCAAATAACACTGCTGCAAGTTCCAAGTCATAAGTTGGATAATTCTTCTTATGCACTCATAACTTCCTAGATGCGTATGCAATTACTTTACCATGCTGCATCAACACGCATCCCAAACCTTTCCCTGATGCGTCACTGTAGATCATATAGCCTCCTGATCCGGAGGAAATAGTTAATACTGGCGCTGAAGTCAGTCGCTTCTTCAACTCCTCAAAAGCGGCTTGACACTCGTTGGTCCATATGAACTCTTGATCTTTGCAAGTCAACCGAGTCATAGGTGTTGCTATCCTTGAGAAGTTTTCCACAAACCTTCGGTAATATCCCGCAAGTCCAAGGAAACTTCTCACCTCTGCTGCTGATTTAGGAACAGGCCATGTCTCGACTGCCGAGATCTTTCCTGAATCAATAGAAATACCATCTTCTGTAATAACATGTCCAAGAAATGAGACTTTGTCCAAGAAGAACTCACATTTACTGAGCTTCGCATATAGTTGCTCTCTCCTCAAAGTCTCTAGAACAATCCGCAAGTGTTTCTCGTGCTCCTCGTGGCTCTTTGAATAGACAAGTATATCATCTATGAAGACGACCACAAATTGGTCCAAATATTGATGGAAGACTCGATGCATTAAGTCCATAAAGATAGCTGGAGCATTGGTCAATCCAAATGGCATGACCAGAAATTCGTAGTGCCCATATCTTGTCCAGAATGCGGTCTTCGGAATGTCCTCCTTCCTTACTTTCACCTGGTGATATCCCGATCTTAAATCTATCTTTGAGAATACCTTGGCTCCACTGAGTTGATCAAATAAGTCATCAATGCGTGGTAGTAGATATTTATTCTTTACTGTCACTGAATTTAAGGCTCTATAGTCAATGCACATATGCACTGACCCATCCTTCTTTGGTACAAACAATACTGGTGCTCCCCAGGGTGATGCACTTGGTCGGATGAAACCTTTCTCTTCTAGTTCCTTCAATTGCGTCTTCAACTCATCCATCTCCTTCTTTGCCAGTCTGTAAACATGTGATGCTATGGGTGCTGCTCCCGGTGCTAATTCAATTGAGAATTCTACATCTCTATCTGGAGGTAGTCCAGGTAATTCTTCCGGAAAGACGTCTTGAAATTCTGAAATAATAGGATGATAGACAACGTCGTTCATTGCGAGTTGCATACCATCAAGGATTTCTGTGGATCCTCGTGCAAACTCAAGTTCAGGCTGGCCTGGTACTTTGAAAAGAATGCTTCCTCCAAAGCAATCAAAGAAAGCACGGTTCTTGCTTAGCCAGTCCATTCCAAGCACAATATCAAAAGTTGGCATAGGAAGGACTAAGAGTTGAGCATTCATCTCTCTGCCACGGATCCCTATAGGACACGATCTACAAGTTCTACTAATAGGTACAACTCCTCCCCCGGTAAGAATTCTAACACAACTAGGTAAAGGTGTAGTGGTAATGTTGTGTTTGGCAATAAAACTAGATGATATGAATGAGTGGGTGGCTCCCGTATCAAATAATGTTATAGCAAGAAAAGTAAAAGCAATAGTGATACCTGCTATGACATCAATCTCCTGATCCATGTCATCTACTTCCATAGCAAAAGCTTGCCCATTCCTCTGTGGCTGTCCCTGACTAGCCCTCAGGTACTGATCCTCTTGGGTAGGTAGTGGTGGTCCTCGCTGAAATCCCCCTATTGTTGGATGTCGAGGTGCTCCTGGTCTAGCTATCTGTTGAACTGGCCTTGGTGCTGGAAGTGCTAGCCTCTGTGCTGGCGGTAGAAGTGTCGATGCTTGTTGCATAGGACAGTCCTTCAATATATGCTGTCAAGAACCACATCTCATACACTGTCCTAGACGGACTCGACAGTCCCTCGAGATGTGCCCGCGTCTCCCACAGTAATTGCATTGGGGTTTCTCTGGGATCTGGTATGGTCCTGTTCTATTTTGGTACTGCTGTTGCTGAGCTAGAGGGCGTCTCATAGGTCCTCCTTGTTGTGTTCTTGTTGGTCCTGGTTGTGCCCTCAGTTGACTTCCTTTTCCCTTGCTGATGGTTTCTTGTAATCTGGCTTCGGTCAGTAACTCGACATAAGAGATTCGGGACCGGGAGCTGGTATAGTGTTGGAGTTCTTTAGTTAGTCTACGATGAAACCTCTTATCCTTGGCCAAGTCATCTGGTATAATGGCAATGCCATATTTACTAAGGCGACTAAACTCGGCACCATAATCGTCTACTGTTCGGTTCCCCTGTTCCAGGTGGAGAAACTGATCATATAAGGCATCTCTGACGGTGTTCGGGAAGTACTTCCTTTCAAAGCACTCCAGGAACTGTTCCCAAGTCTAGTAGGTACCCAACTGGCGCTCCATGGATTCCCACCAGTGGTGAGCATTACCATCTAGAAGCGTCCTTACACCTGTCATCCACAGGTCGGCAGGTAACTGCGATGCTTCTAATAACTTTCGAGTGTGAGTGATCCAGTTAGTAGTTTCTTCTGGACTCTCAGTGCCTTTATAGGGCCTTGGACCTATTTGTACAAAGTCCTTTACTGAACCAACTCTAGCTTGAGGAACTGAAGCTAGTGCTTGAGCTGGTATAGCAGCCTGTGCAGCCATCCTTTCAAGTGCTGTCAGAAATTCTTATCGTTGCTCGACTGCCTGCTGTCTCTGTTCCTGCATCATCATCTGGAAGAATTGGAATAGTTGGGCCTGGCCAACTTGCGGTGTCGATGAGACTGGAAGGGTCCCATTAGGTGGAATGGGAAAGTCAGATGGAGCTGGATTATGAATCTGTCCATCTGTTCCTGAAAGTCTAGGATTCATTGAGGTCTCTCCTTGAGTCTGACCATTAACTCGAGGAATTGTGTCACCATCAATGATAGTACATTCTTTCTGCATATCCATATCTTCTGCAGTTTAATGTACACAATCGTTTAGACAAAGTATGGGAATCAAACAGGGTACAAGTATTAAATAGGATGTAGAAGTATGAAATACGCTAGAGGGTTGTCCGCGTATAGCATAGCTTCAGAGCTAGCTGCGTAGAGCAGGGCTCCAAGGAAGTTTTGGCATAAAATAAAGATTAAATCGTCAGCGTAAAACATAGTTCAGAACTTATCTGCGTAAAGGTCTATGTGTAAAATCTGCGTAGAATATGTGTAAAAGTTTTGCGCATAAAATCTGAGCGTAACTCTGTGTTCGTAAAATATGTCTGCGTAAAGCATAGCATACTTTGCAGCGTAAAGTCATACAAGAAACTTTTATTTTCCTCGGATGAATTTGTCAGAAAGTTCAGTAACCTGACATCTGACAAAAGTACCGCACTATAATCGAGAAGACGGCTGTAATGATGATTTGCACAACGACCCAGGTTGTCGTTTAGTGATATATTTTATACAAGTTGTTTTTACGCATCCTAAAGAAAGAAAGGTTGAGTCTTTGGTATACGCTGCCTACAGAGTTGAGGTTTCTATGCTCAAGATAAGACAAAATCAGACGCCAAGTCAAAATCTATTTCTGCACAGGGCTCGAGGCATATCTCTGTATTTAATGCGAAAGATTTATTTCTTAAGGGCTAATATAGTGTCAATTATGTTTATCATCCTCCTGTAATAACGCCTGATCAAACTATTTACGCTGGATTCAGGAATCATCAAGTTACGCTATTACCTATGTGGCTTACTTGTCATTTTATACACAGGATTCAGGAATACTATGGGATTGGGGGTAACAGTTTGTTTATAACTGCAGCGTAAAGTAAACCTAACCATAGCGTAAAAGAAATAGGCAATCTCTGGCAGCGTAGAGTAAGCAATCATAGCTTAGCTTTTACGCTTAGCAAGGGTAAAGGATCTTTGGCATAAAACTAAATATAGGATAGTGGGAAGGATGAATGAGGTTTTAGTCAAGTGTGGATGAGATTTCTAAAAATCTTTTCCTATTGACAGGCTTGTTTGGCACAGTTACGTAACCAAGATAATATATTCGAAGACCTGCATGGGCCACCACCAAAAACGTGTCACGCCCCAGTCCTAAAATACGTAGGACTAGGAATACGTAACCCGCCCAACCGTATGTATACGAACTCCAATATATGGAAACCATATACACACATACGCTGTATATGAACATTCAATCCATCAGTGGTAATATACTGTCACAACAAGTCACATAATCTATATCTCATCCACAGCACAAGTAATCAGTAGGAAAATAAAAGCTAAAATATATAATCGAATATTCAGGAGAAGTATCTAGGCTGATAGTCAGGTGGAAACAAATCTACTATAAAACGACTATACTGAAGAGCAACAAAATCTCTAATACAGAGGTAGCAATCACAGATACTCGAAGGGTAAGACCTCCTCAGTCTCGTAGGTAGCATCCGGTCCAGGACCGTACTCCTGATGATACTCCTGCTCATCCATATCTGAAAAGGGACCAGGTCCTCAGAGGGACGTAACAAGATATATAATAACATGCCAATAAGTACTGAAATATAAACATCCACTGGGTCGCCTAACCGTCTAACTGTATACAGTTTGAGGACAACTTTCCACCAAGTGGGCTATCTGGCTCAAAATATGGGATTGGCGTGACTCCCTCGGAGAATCAGAGGCCTCAAAGCATGTCGTCTTTTGAACGGCAGAGGCCGCCAGTAATATATAGGGTCATCATCACCCATTTTTCTGGTGGAGAATCCAGGCGTACAGGAGAAAAGTGCAAAGGAGCCCAAATGTCTTACTTGTTGTTCTTCCCACCCCATGCTCTAAGCATGTCATTTACATGACACGATAAAACCTCTAATAACTACCGAGTCTACTAGCATACAAAGTTTCTATCAGCAGTCCTCCCTAACGCACGGCTCATACGTACAGGCGGCCAACCCAATACGCAGTCCGAGGGCTATATGAGACTCACAACTCGTGTAGCAACTGTGTCACAGCAAATGAATCTACTGATGCTCCATAATACTAGGGTGGTCTCACAGAGAAGGTCCCAACATTCTACAAAATAAACATCCATATAAGCAGAATTAATCATGCATGTATCAATCTGGAATGTAAATAATTGTACAGTGGCAAGGTATACTTGCCGAGTGAAAAGTACTGTAAAGTGCACGTCCAAAGAAATATTAAGTTATGATAAGAAGAAGGGGGTTAATGTTTGGGAGTTGTAATAATTATATATATAGTAATAAGAGGCGGTGAGAGTTACTTACTGGTTAAGGAATTATTGCCACTGTTGTTATCCTTTTATTGGTTTAGGTGTGCGGTTGAGAAGATTTTTAAGGAGTGGTGGAATGAGAGACTTACACGTGTGGGACAGCAAGCACAGCAAAAATTGGGTTTTGCTTCTCTTGCTGATATTTTCTTATCCTAATGATTGTAGTTTGGGTTTTTACGCGCGGTGAAAGGAAGAGTTTACGCGGGGTAAAATAAGCGGTGGTTTTGCTATTGCTGTTGATATTTACGCGCAGAGAAGTATACGCGTAGTGAAAGGAAAGGATTTTATGCAGGGGTTTTACTACTGCTGTTATGGTTGTTTTACGTGTAGAGAAAGTATACGCGGTGTACTGAGCGGTTTACTGTTTGACTGTTTTACGCGGGGTGAGCTGCTATTTTCTTACTTTACGCACAGATGTGGTTTAACGGGTTGTGGGTTTGGATCTGATAGGAAATTCTATTTTCTATTCCTATTAATAAAATATATATATATACATAGAAAATTCTACCAAATTATATTAGTGCATACGATTAAACTAGCGATTGTCCCACGGGTCTCCTACATGGAATAAATTAGAAATTTTTTATAATGGCTCCATAAATCCCCTGGATGCACTAACACCTTACATAAAATCAAATAAAATTTATTTATTCTATTTAGATTATAATTAATAAATACGGTTTTCAGAATCAGGGGTTTTACACAACTGTTAGTCGTACCAATGCAAAACCAATGCGCCTAGGCCGGATGCACCTAATTAAGTGATCTCCCTATGCGCCAACCAGATGTGCCTAGCTAAGTGATCTCAAGATATTCCAAACATAAGGAGACTGTGCATATATACCAAAATAATGCATCCACCCATGTTCTTCATGCTTCTGTTCAAAGTATTCCGAACTTTTAAAAATTACAAAGTTTAAAGTTTAGAAACTTTGAAAAGGGTCTTATAGAAGCATGGAAAATCTGCTCCATGTACCCTAGTGACTCAGTTCCATGTGCCCTAATGACTCAGTTCCATGCGCCTTAATGACTTTGCTCCATGACCAAAGTAGTGTTGTATGTGCCCGCAGTGCCATGCGCCACTACGTGCCTGATGTCCCATGTGTCCATAGTGCCACGCGCCATAATAAATCATAGTGATCTCATGTGCCTGTAGTTCCATGCACCACTATGATCTGGCCGACTCTCATGCGCCAAGTGAAAGCTATAAATCTTAATGTAACATGCGGCTGCAGTGTCATGCGCCATGCAACTCACGTACATGCGCCTACATGAGGCCTTGTTGAAGGCTATAAATAATGGGTATTTTCCTACATAAAAAAGATCCCAGATCCCACGTAGACACACGTAAAGAAAGAGGAAGCAGAGAAGCCGCCTCTACAAAAGAAGAAGGAGAATAAATCATGAGTGCCATTAGAAGCCTCATCAATCTCTTTGGTCCCGGATCGTCAACGGAGTAAAGGAGCCGCTGCAGTGCTCGATCTCCATCGTCACACTTACCCCAGATATTTTTGTACTTAGATCCTTTGTAATAGGACTCTCTTGTACTCTTTGTTAAATTGTAAGAAATAAAGAAAACTCCCTTCTTTATCCCACTTTTTTTGCGATATCGTACGCTCCCGCAGGAGAATCGTTCTCATCGGAGCATGATGTCGTACGAGCCTAGAGTTGTGCTCGCACAAGACAATGATGTCAAACATCATAGTATCATCGAAATGACCAAGTTGTAGCGAAAGAAAAGTAGTGTTACCAACGAGCACACATCAGAGTATACGTAGTGAAACTCTCAAAGTGTCCAAATGAAGATGCCACGAAGGCTTACAACACTCTTACTCATCTCTTGACCACAAAGGTACTTACTATTTCATACATCATGTCCCATATATTCAAGCTAAGCCAGAACACCTGAGTACCTGAAAGAGATGCCCACAAACGTGGGTCAGTACACAACTGTACTTGTAAGCGGGATAACCCACTCGCCTAAACCAATACTAAGTAATCATGTGAATGTAGCAGTTATTACATGGTGATCTTTCTTCTTTGAACCTAGATTGATTTCATGGCAAGGCATGCATCAAAAACAGTAAAATAGGTTACTAAAGCAGTAAAGCATGTTTCACAAGTTAGCATTGAAATCATATAAACACACTAGCATGATATACCCTATTTGTATAAGCAAAGCAATAGAACCTATCGAACCGCGTCATTATTCGAGTCCTTTTTATCAACAATGCGCACACTCTTGCTCGAGGCAAGGTGGCGCCCGCTGCCTATACAAACAAATAATAAACAAACCAACTTACATCTATATGAAGGTTACTAGACAAGCCATAATGGACATATATAACAAATGTGGGTATCCTTCTAGTATATTTTGGTGCAATGCCTCAACTGTAGTTTTCGTAAATTCCTTATGCCTAGACATAAGTCAAAGTTAGCGATGTTCCATCCATCCGAAGGTTGTAATACCTCACATGTATGTCTCGCTATACCGTGCTTCAAAAGAACTTCCAAATTTCCTTCGCTGCCGAACGTTCCCGGAGCCTGTCCCATTTGAGGATAACCAAACCCTGTGCACAAGTTGTCCGTGACCATGCAATGACTAAGCCACGAGCATGGTATCGAATATAAGTACGGCGAGGTACGTGGCTGCATGCTTTCTCGCCCCACTATACCAAACTTGACCCGTTCTATATGATTCACCATACTCAAACTCAAGTATAACCTAAGGCACCGTGCCGCTTCTCGACATAGTGCTCTGCGGGTGCAACACCCCTCTTCGACACAATTGCCTAGTTTCAAACCACAACTGAACGCTTCGTTTGAAAAAGCGTCACTATTGATACTTGTGCACAGATGTACGCTCTCTCAATGAAGTATTCCCATGTTCTAACCATACAAGTTCAACTCAAAGCCACAAAATTTATTCATCCAGAGGGCACATACTCTATGCACGCTATAGTACGGTGTTTCCGTATTCCAAACCAAGTACTCAATATGCAAGGTGTTATCCATTTTATTATGCATAAAGGAGTAGAGGAGAAAGGACAGAGCCCACTCACCAAATCTGAACCTGCCTAGCACTCTGCCTTGCCGATATGGTCGATTCCTTGAATCCGTGGTCCGATGGGAAGCACGATATACTCAATTGGTATGACCGTGCGAGCAGGCCGTGCTCTCCAAATTTTCTGACCCAATCGGACTAAGAAAGACGACATTATCGCTCTAGTCCGCTATCTTTGCACTGCTCCAAATGAATACGCTGATTCCACTACACGACACCCATGCCTTAGCCCGCTGCGGGGGCTTCTCTGATCGCACTGAACTCTACATAAGAAAATTAACTCGATCAATAATTTTTCCATTCTCAGTGGAATACACCATACGGGTGCGGAACATTACATAATATACCACTTATAATACGGTTCGTCCTCGAACCACAACCAATACTTATCCCTTCTCGTATGCCACTTTGCCATTTCATAAACCCTGCTCCATGTAACTTATACTTCAGTGATCCAGACTCATCATCTTCGCTTCGCGCTCAATACTCACACAAATTCCTTATTTTCACATCCATCTTGCAGCTCAATTCGAATTCAACATATCGGTTAGTTTGGATGATACACATACTTCAGGCGTCCTCGAAATACAAGCATTTTAGCCGAGCTTAGCGATAGCGAATTTGAACAAGTTACAAGGGTATCTTTACGTCCGAAACATCTATCACTTAACTCTCGACTGAACCAATCCTAACGTTCATTCCACAACTCTTTTGCCTACATACTACTTCCAAATACGTGATCCTCCATTGACCTCTGTTGTAATATCCCGCTCCGTACGGTATATTACGCTGAGTCAGATTGAAATGAGGTATTGGGTTGGTTGCATAACATAAGTCAGAATAGGAAACAATAGGAAACGTGGTATTGAGTTGCTTACATTTCAATAAGACAGATTTGGAAACAAGTATTGAATTAGGTTTGGTTTCATTCATAGGTTTTTATATGGGACTTTCTGAGGTTCGACTTATTGCCTCGATGCGAACAAATGCACAGAGTCAAATATCGTGTAAAGGAATCAATGGACTAGTTCAAAGCGAGGCAGAAATAGCGAGACTAAGTGATGGTGCAGTCTTCCTTGAATCCGCTCAGGTCGGATGATTGAGAAGCACGGCATGCTCGTATGGTTATACCAGTTAAGTAAATCGTGCTTCGCATCGGAACCACAAAAATTAGGGATAGGATGTATCAACTCAAGTGAAACGATATGATGTGTTGGCATGGCAGAATGATAAGCAGATGAGTACAAGGTGAGTGGGCTATACCCCTTCTCCTCTACTCCTTCATGCTTAAAAATATACATTTGGTGATAGCGATATCATATGACTTATCGAGCGTGGTTCAAAGAATACAAGTCGGGACATATATTGAACACTAAGATAGAACATTGAAACAAAGTATATCGAGGAGTGCATCAAGAGCACGAGTATCGAACGGGAATGCTTCGTCAGTGAAGTGATGTAGTTGTGGCGCAATGCCACAAAACTGTATGAAGCGGAACGTGCCTCCATACACGAGAATATTATAAGAACGCATCGTTAAGTGAAGTGTGCAATTGTAGTTCAAAATCGTGCAACTATGTAAACAAAAGGGATGGAACCACGAAACACTGTATCGAGAAGCGGCATGGTAACTTAATAACTCGGGGCCTACGGTTCGCTGAGTGAAATACTATATCAGAAGGGTATTGGCCCAGGGAATATAAATCGAAAATGGCATATCATATCGGAGTATTGTGGTTAGACTACGGTTTCCACAAAATAATGATTTAGAGGACGGAAGAGAATCAAAGCGGGTATTGAGTTGGGCGAGAAGACTCGTTGCATGGTTAATAGTCATGGGCTGCCCGTGCATGAGCTAAGTATTCATCGAATGATGAGACAGACCCGGAGCACCCAGGGGCGGTCAGAATCGTATCGGCTTAGGAGAAATTTGAGAGTGCTTTCCTAGCACGATATAGTGAGGCATTCAGGTGCGTTTGCTACCTAGGCGCTGAAATGATGCTCGCATATCCAGAACTTATCGTGCTTCGGCACGGGGTATAGTGAGACTTCCAACGGACTTGCTACCTAGAATTGGAATGATCTCGTATACTCAAGTAACGTGCTTTGGCGCGGGACATATGGGGACCTCAGTTCGACTCAGACTGAGAGGATGAACCCCAATGTCACGACATTGCAGACCTCCAGCGGGACTCGCACCCCGGGATGAAAGGGCTGCATGCAATGTCAAGAGATGCCCAATATGACGATCGTATCATCAGTGACCTGCATATAGATAATGTAGGAATAATTGGTATGATCATTAATACTAATACCAATTGTAGGACCGTGATGGCAACTCTAGAGGGGGATGAATAAAGTACAGCGAAATAATCTACCCAATTACAAATTAATTCTAAGTAAAGACAATTATCTACTAATAGCAATAATAAGTATGTAAAGCAGATAAGGGTAAGAGATAGAAAACACAAATACCAAGATTTTATCCTAGTTTTTCTCTAAGATGACTAGTCTAGGCCCAAGAATTCTTACTCGAAGTTGTATCCACTATAATCACCAATAGTGAATCACAAGCTTTGATCCGAAGACTTACTAACTTTTTACAACCTCGAGCTTTGATCTTAAGGCTCAAAAGACTTCATATGTGCGTTTGATGCAAAGGGCACACAGACTTCAAACTGAGAAGAGAGCTTGACAAACTATGCTATTATAACTCTGACAAACTTTTAACCGAGATCGTACTTGACACTAGAAGGATGGAAGTTGATCTTGGAGATGGGAAGGTTAAAGCTCTGAGGGTTTACTCAGTAAAGGATAGAAAGATTGAGAATGGTTGAGTGAGTAAGAATGTGAAAATCCAAGTCTATTTATAGGGTATTGTCAAACCGAGTTCGGCCAAAATTCGGTCTAAAATATTTGAATTTTCGAACTTTGGAACCACAAAATCAGGGATACTACAACTGTCCATATTTCTAAAATAGCCCAACCGAGTTCGGTTCGAGTTGGCCAGAATTCGGTCAGAGTTCGGTTTGCCTATTTTAGATAGGTCTAAGTTTTGGTTCAGGTTATATGTGGTCTGATTTTGGATGGATAGGTTTAGGCTCATTTGAGTGGACTTTGAGTATGCCAGTGTGACTCGATGTACATAAGTCATAGACTCAATAAATATCAAATTACATTGCTAAAAATGAAGAGCACTTGATGACTCCAAACTTCTTAAACGTCTGCTATCTTGAAGATGCCTTTTTTCCTTGACGGCAGTTGTCCAAAGATAAACAAATATGGGAATCTGAATACCTTTTGGGGGCTTCATCCCCGAACACCCACGAGGGGGGGGGGAAGGGGGGGGGGGGGGATGGGGGCGCTGCCCCCTCGACCCCCGTCCGCTGAACCCCCGAGTATGAGGCTCCGGATAAGTCATAGGCGGTTCAGAGAGACATCTTTTGGTATAACACCATCTTTGGCTCATTATCATTTTTTTCATAGCATATATCCATGCTGATCTTGCTTATTACTTTCTGCACATAAATGTTAGACGAATAAAGTAATATACAAAAGAAAATATTATAATATTAATGCATATCTGAATAATACTGAGTTTAAATAGAAGTTACTATAGTGATTGATCGTTTATCATAATGTTAAACTTAATCGATTAGCCATATTCAAAAACTCAATATAAACATTAGGCTAACAGATAAGAGATGGTGGGCTATCGAACGTTTTAGCCAGGAGGATGAACGTTGCCTTGCGTCGAGCAAGAGTACGCACATATGCTATATTATTTTGAGTCGCCATGGAGAGAGGCGATTCAAACAGGTTTCATGTGTTTCATAAGCGATACAAGTATTGCTTGCTTAGTTAATGATGCGAATCGAATATAACATGCTTATAGATTGAGGCGATTGAATATAACAAGTTTACTTACCGAACGAGATTCGAGAATAACATGCTTTTCTGTTTAAGTGAATTCAATGCTATACATGAGAATATGCTTTCATAACTTCAAAGTTTACATGCGAGCATGATTTACTGCTTTCGAGGCTTGTCTCAACATGAACTGAAATTCATCTAAGTTCTAACTATAAATATCACTATAAATATGCATGCTTGCTATGGTTACTTAGTGTCGGTTTAGGCGAGTGGGTTATCCTGCTCACCAGTAGAAGTTGCGTACCGACCCACGGTTGTGGGCACCATCTTTTAGGTACGCAAGTGCGATGTCTTAGCTTGGATATAAGAAGGCATGATGTATGGAACGATGGGATCCTTTGTGAGCAAGAGAGATCAAAGAGTGTTGTAGCCAATTTTGCATATTCAATGGGGCTATTCAAGCCTTTGTAACCGTTGCTATTATCAATAAAAGATCTTTGCTTCGCATACTCTGTGTGTTTCATATTGACTCTATAAAGCTTTCGCTGTAACTAGGTATTTTCTATAAAATCCATATTATTTTATCTTCTTGCCTTGTGTGTTGTGCAAACTAGGCACACCCGGGGGACGATTATCGATTTTACGGAGTCGGGGCATGACAAAGTGGTATCAGAGCGCCCGATTTTACTTTCTTGGAAAAATTATTCATTTGATCACAAATTCAAAGTTGCCGCCACGATCGAACGACTCTTGACTCTACTCAATGCTATACTGGTTGTTCCATATAATAAGTCAATATAAGATAAACTATTGTGTGTGCCTGCTATGTTTAAATTCTATCGATCGTAATACCGAGTAAAACCGTGCGACTTTGTTGCATAGCATGTGACAAGTCAATTTGAGCGATGTTTGTTGCATGGCATACAACAAGTCAATCTCTTAAACGATATCAGTTACGTGAGTTATGGCATATGGAAACATCGAAAGGAATAACGAACAGATTGAACAGTTTGAGTAATAGTTTGAAAATTCGGGAAGGAAATATTGCACGAGATGCAACGAACGGGATGAACGAAAATAGTAAATGATGGTGTATGTTGGCTGGATTTTGTGTCAGACTTTGAGTAAGTGAACGTCAGGTTCGTAGTCGGTAGTATCACATAGGATGGAAAATTCAAAATAGAAGTTAGATCGATATAGAGGAAGTGTGATATAAAGAGTGGCTCGATTTTTGAATGGTATATATCGTACCACAAAGTGATCGATGCATCGGAACGTTCATATGAACATCGGTAGATTGCTGCAACGGATTTGGGGTAGTGTCAAGACTCGTTTGGGAATTTATAAGTCAGTGTGTGACTCAAGTATCCTTCGATGCATTACGTTCGAACAACCGGGAACAGACTCCTGAGTCGAATAAATGTTACGTCAAACGAGAATTCGAAAAGTATAAGATGAACAGTCGGCTGAGAATAACAAAGGGGATTATACGGCATGGCAACGACTGAATCAGTTGGACAAAAAATGGGAATATCGTAATCGGGTCGTATAAAATTTAAAGTTTTCAGGAACGGTTACTGATTCGAAGAATTAAGCCGAAGGGAATTGATTGCGATTAGGCACGCATACGTGCACAAGGGATCGATGCAAATCTAGGAGTAAAAAGGTAGTCCGTGGATTTGTAAACGTAAGGAAACTGTTGGCCGAGCGAAGGGATTCGGTTGGGAATGGGAGACTTGAAAATAGTTCGTGTCACATAAAACATCGAGTACGTGATTGTTGTTGCTTGTGACTTATGATCGGTAACTAGGTTACGCGATCAAGGCATAGACGGATGCAGATATTTACGAGATAGTGAAACAATTGTGGCATAAAGGAATGTAAATATAATATGGTAAAGGGATTTGGTGCGCACGTCGTCGGGACTGTGCGGCACGTCAGAACGCAAGAAAATTAATATAGAGTTGGGAAGGATCAAAACAGGAGCAAGGATCATAAGGGATGGACTTTTAAGGAAAACCCGACGGGACTTGTGTCACGCCTCGGTCCCGCAGGGGGGCCGTTCGTCCTTTCTTGGTCCCTACGAAACCGATCATCCTCGCACGGGCGTGATGCCGTGCAAGCCTAAAATACGCTTGCACAAGGCTAAAGCTTTGAACAAGGGCAAAAAGCTGTTCAAGACAGGAGAAATGGCGCACATATATTGCAGAAAAGTAAAGAACACAATGGCATATAAAAACAGGCTCTTTATAGATAATCAACATATGTTACAAGCGGCGCTTGGCCAAGGTTACAGTTCACTCAAGCTCTCTCTTTCTCTCGATTACAATGACACCATTCATATATTATGTCCCTCTATACAAAAGCATCTCAAATCAATCTCGATACGACTCAAGGCATCGACTCTAGATTTTTGGGTCTTTGGGATGAGGCACGGCTATCGCTTCCTCAGATGATCCAGCACCTACGAACAAGCAACTGTTGGTGGGTCAGCACTTCAGAGAAAGTACTGGTGAGTCTAAAATCAACTGAACATAAGCTTCACCCCCTGAAACCCACACTAAGTAATTATGTTATAAAATATTTTATTACTAGTGATCTTTCTAATTTTCCTATGTTCGTTACATGTAGCACAAGAACGGAGTCATATTACTTCTCTTTTTGGAAACATCTTTGAAAACGAAGTTCATATTCGATATAAGCAAGTAGGCAAGACAAGCAGTTCATATACGATAAGCAGATTCATATACTATCTCTGGTGCGTGGCGTGTCTCGTGAATCATATGTATTTCTTTATGGACTTTAGCAAGCATCTAGTGGACTATCATCTTAGCACCTCTCTCTTAGCATCTCTATCTTTCTCTTATTAATAACATCTTATCGTATGAACGAGATTAAAGCATATACGGAAATAAGACTTCTCAACACAAGCATTTAATACAGAAGAGCATAATTGGTAGCATGCATATCACTTATTCAGTGATTCTTACCCTTTCGCCGAGCGGCTATCCCTGCAGCAGACATACGAGTTAGAAACATTTGCATAAACATATATGTACAAGGTTCTCTCTTTCCCTGTTCATCTCTGTATCAAACAGTTAGGTATGCAAGAAGGCTAGTCTAGCATGTGCCCTAACTATATAATGGCCCTTGAGTCTCCTTCCTCAAGATTAGCAGTGATGTTATCACGGCCCAACACTGCACCATGTATACTCGCTCATAATACATAGTTGCATTGACACATGAACCAGCTATCTAATAGACATAAATACCCCCTGATCGTGAGGACTTATTTGCCTCAGGTATTCCTCTAATCCCCCTAGGGCGAATGGTCCCTAGTGCCCCAGAAAACTGTTCGTGGGATCTTTCCTTGTGCACAAGTTGTCTAAGACCAATGCATGAATGCAGCTCTATCAGATAAACTCTATATGGATGAAGCATTTATATAACAAGCACATATTCCATCTCTACTCTTTTTGTCTCGTGTCTTTATGCAGTCAGGCTGGCATTTTCTATCTCTTATGCAGACTGGCTGCCACATTCTCTGATACCGTTCAAATATTTCGATAACTTCTATAGAAACATATCACAATCTCTATATAAGAAAGCAAGCATGTAAACAGTTTTCTATCTCTTTAACTAAGCATGCAGTTCTACTCTTTCTTTTATCATATATGAAGGAAACATATGAATATCTTTTACTCTCGTTTATTAGTATGGCAGCGGTTCGATCTATAGCGGTGTCCGTGTAGCTAAGCATGCATATTTATATCCCTTATTAGCATAACAATGGTTCCATCTCTATCTCTTAGAAAAGCATTTCTAGTTCTCTAGTTAGGCAAGCAAGTTCGTTTCAATGACAAGCTATGTGAGTTCTCTTATTAAGCATGCAGAGGCAGGTTCTATCATTCTTCTTATGAAACTATATTCTTAAGCAAACAATCATTCAAAAAATCAGATTCATTATTAAGGCATGCAAGAATCAGAGAATAAAGTTCTGCCCACTTACTTAGATCAATCGTCTTGTGTTTCGATCGGGAACTCTTCGAGAAGGCTTTCGCTCGAGCCAGCAAAGCGATATCTCTTGTACATAGTGCCTACGCGAAGTGAGGCACTACATACTTACCCACCAATAAAGAGTTTTGTCCTCAAAACTCAAGGAGAAAATTTCAATATCCCGAGCAGTGATAGTCCTCATCCCTCACCATCCTCAATCAAAAACTCTATCTATCTCTAACAAGCACGAAAGCATAACTCTCAAGCAACAAATCAAATCTAGAAAACTTTTTGCTAGCATCTTTGAGAATATCTATGGACTTATTGTATGGAACGTTCATTGCATCACAATATCTAGGATATATCTAAGTCAAAGGCAACATAATGGGCAAATAATTGAGTAGCTCTGATACCATTATGTCATGCCCCGGTCCCGCAGGGGGGCCGTTCGTCCTCGCTTGGTCCCTACGGAACCGATCGTCCTCGCACGGGCGTGATGCCGTACAAGCCTAAAACGCACTTGCACAAGGCCAAAGCTTTGAACAAGGACAAATAAGCTATTCAAGATAGGATCAATGGTGCACATATATTGCAGAAAAGTAAAGAACACAATGGCATATAAAAACAGGCTCTTTATAGATAATCAAGATGTGTTACAAGTAGCGCTTGGCCGAGGTTACAGTTTGCTCAAGCTCTCCCTTTCTCTCGATTACAATGATACCATTCATACATTATGTCCCTCTATACAAAAACATCTCAAAGCAATCTCGATACGGCTCAAGGCATCGACTCTAGATTTTCGGGTCCTTGGGATAAGGCACGGCTATCGCTTCCTCGGACGATCCATTACCTGCGAACAAGCAAACTGTTGGTGGGTCAGCACTTTGGAGAAAGTACTGGTGAGTCTAAAATCAACTGAACAAAAGCTTCACCCCCTGAAACCCACAATAAGTAATCATGTTATAAAATATTTTATTACTAGTGATCTTTCTAGTTTTACTTATGTTCGTTACATGCAGCACAAGAACGGAGTCATATTACTTCTCTTTTTGGAAATATTTTTGAAAACGTGGTTCATATTCGATATAAGCAAATAGGCAAGACAAGCAGTTCATATATGGTAAGCAGATTCATATACTATCTCTGGTGCACGACGTATCTCGTGAATCATATGCATTTCTTTAAGGACTCTATCAAGCATCTAGTGGACTATCATCTTAGCACCTCTCTTTTAGCATCTCTATCTTTCTTTTATTAACAACATCTTATCGTATGAACGAGATCGAATTATACACGAAAATAAGACTTCTCTACACAAGCATTTAATACATAAGAGCATAATCGGTAGCATGCATATCACTTATTCAGTGATTCTTATCCTTTCGTCGAGCGGCTATCCCTGCAGCAGACATACGAGTTAGAAACATTTGCATAAACGTATATGTATAAGTTTCTCTCTTTCCCTGTTCGTCTCTGCATCAAACAGTTAGGTATGCTAGAAGGCAAGCCTAGCATGCGCCCTAACTATATGATGGCCCCTGAGTCTCCTTCCTCAAGATTAGCAGCGGTGTTATCATAGCCCAGCATGGCACTATATATACTCGCTCATAATACATAGATGCTTTGACACGTGAACCAACTATCTAATAGAAATGAATACCCCCTGATCGTGAGGACTTCTTTGCCTCAGGTATTCCTCTAATCTCCCCCAGGGCAAACGGTCTCCAGCGCCCCGAAAAACCGTTCGTGGGATCTTTCCTTATGCACAAGTTGTCTAAGACTAATGCATGAATGCAACTCTATCAGATAAACTCTATATGGATGCAACAATTCTATAACAAGCACATATTCCATCTCTACTCTTTCTGTCTCGTGTCTCTGTGCGGTCAGGCCGCCATTTTTATCTCTTATGCAGACTAGATGCCACATTCTCTGATATCGTTCAAGCATTTCGATAACTTCTATATAAACATATCACAATCTCTATATAAGCAAGCAAACATGTAAACTGTTCTCTATTTCTTTAACTAAGCATGTAGTTCTAGTCTTTCTTTTAGCATATACGAAGGAAACATATGAACATATTTTACTCTCGTTTATTAGTATGGCAGCGGTTCGATCGATAGCGGTGTCCGTGTAGCTAAGCATGCACATTTCTATCTCTTATTAGCATAGCAATGGTTCTATCTCTATCTCTTAGACAAGCATTTCAAGTTCTCTAGATAGGCAAGCAATTTCGTTTCAATGATAAGCTATGTGAGTTCTCTTATTAACCTAAGCTATGTGAGTTCTCTTATTAAGCATGCAGAGGCAGGTTCTTTCATTCTTCTTATGAAACTATCTTCTTAATCAAACAAGAATTCAAAAACTCAGATTCATTATTAAGGCATGCAAGAATCAGAGAATGAAGCTCTGCCTACTCACCTAGATCAATCGTCTTGTGTTTCTATCAGGAACTATTCGAGAAGGCTTCCGCTCGAGCCAGCAAAGCGATATCTATTGTAGGTAGTGCCTACGCGAAGCGAGGCACTACAACTTGAAGTCGGGATAATTTATGATATCGCTTAAGCATTAGGGTTTACGCAGGTTAAATTAAGCAGGATGTAAGGATACAAAATAGAGTAAGGCTACGATTCAGAAAGTTTATGAGTAACGATACAAGAAGTCGTTGTAGAAGCATGAAATACGCTGGGGAATTGTACGCGTAATTAGACAGTCAAAACCCCCAACATGCATGAAGTTCGCGTAAAGCAGCGCTTTAAGGCTGTGTGGCGTAAAGAAGAGCTTCAAAACTGCTCGCATAAAACAGACCCTCAGAGCTGTTTGGCGTAAAGAAGAGCTTCAGAGCTGACCGCGTAAAGCAACGCTTCAAGGCTGTTTTGGGGTAAAAGGTTACTACACCTCCCTACGGCATAAAATACGTTTGTCTTTAATGCAACGTAAAGTCATACGAGTAACTCTTCATATTTCTCGAATGAATCTGTCAGACAAAACAGTGAACCTGACTCCTGATAAAAGTACTGCACGACGATCGAGAGGACGGTTGTGATGATGATTTTGCATAGAGACCCAGACTGTCGTTTAGTGACACATCCTTGATACAAGTCATTTTTACGCATTCAAGGAATACGGTGCCTATTCTACACAGGCAGAGATGAGTCTTTATGCTCAAGATGAGACAAAATCAGATGCCACGTCAAAAGCTGTTCTTCGTACAGAGCTCGAGGCATATCTCGGCATTTAATGCACGAGATGGAGGCATATCTCTGAATTTAATGCACGAGATGGGGGCAGATCTCTGCATTTAATGCACGAGATCTGATTCTATTTTTAAACGACTGGGAGAGCTAAAACTATGACTAATACGCTTACATCACCATCCTGGCATTTTACGCCAACCAGGCTATTTTCAACCATAGGAGCACGCTGTATGCTATCTCCTCGAAATACGCCAACCAGGCTATTTTCAACCATAGGAGCACGCCGTATGCTATCTCCTCGAAATACGCCAACTCAGGCTATATTTGCAAAGCTACGTGATAAGGCTATTTGGCCCAGAATACGCTCAAGACCTCAGTCAGGAAGGATAATTGGCTATTTTTACGCTGGTTACCTATTATACAGCATCCAGTTTTACGCAGAATTTCGCTTTTACGCCAACAAGGCAGCTATTTGGCTTTTACGCCAACGAGACAGCTATTTGGCTTTTACGCTGACCATCTCTACGCGAGGGGTAGTTACCTACGTGGCTTGCATGCCATGATCTTCGAGAAGCAGTTATATGCGTTACCTCATAATGGGACACGTGTCATACGCGGATTCAAGAGATCATTCAAACGTGGGTAGCAGTTATTATAACCGCCGCGTAAAAGGTGTAACTCTCTTTACAGTTTGGCTTCTACGCCGACTGGATAGTTATTGTGACTGATCTCTATAAATAGAGACCTCTGGTCACAGAGGATCAAGGTCGGAGAATCAGATCGGAAAGGAGGAGCAGATAGCATAGACAGAAAGTGTTGATTGACAACTTTGGCAACGAGAATTCAATCCCCTTTGCAACCTTTGAAGCTTCTTCTTCTTCTTCTTCTTCTATAACACTTCTTCGTCATCGTTTGGTCCAAGGGACAAAGTGATCGACCGCAGATCAGACTCCTATAGCAATTTTTCCCCAGAATCATTTTTATTGTACTTAACATCCTCGTATAGGATTAATTGTACTTTTTTTCTTGTTTGTAAACAAAGAAAGGGTTTCGTATAAACCTAGTTTCATTATTTTGTTTATCATCAAACACAGTTGTACCGACCGATCGATCAAGAATTTACTTGATGGAATTCGGGGCAAAATGATAGCGTTAGCAGAACGAGCTAGCGGGGACAAAGATTCAATTGAGGATGGTTTCACCGAGTATGGAGTATCTCTGTTATCGATCGAAGGGTAGATAGACTCAGAACCTAGACGTCTAGATGTTTCAATAGTTAGCGGATATGTTGGCAGGTAGTGCATGCATTTCAGAATTTGAAACATACTCTCAGATTTGGGTAGAATCCCATAGAACTTGTTAGAATTGGTTTGGCTTCGAAATAAGATATAACATGGTTCTTAATAACTAACCATCATTGATGATCCATAATTATCGAGCGTAGCTTCGGAGCAGATGACCTTAGAGACTTAACCGCCGAATCAGAATGATCATTGGAGACCCTAAGATGACCCGATTGATAACGCATAAAAGATTGCATCGAGGATAATTATTGAGTAGTATATGTTGAAGATAAGTCTAGGCGATCGAATATTAATTTTAGAATTTGATGGAATAGCCTTCGGCTGAAAATAACGTAGCAGGATTTTTGATGGTTGATGATTTTCATAATCGATAGAGTATGTAACATCGGATTATGTTGAGTAAAATATTGGTGTCGGATAGAATGATGCCTTTTAGCATCGTCAATTTTATAGCGAGGACCGAAGGATAGTTAGCGTTGGTTATCGATTCGATCAACGCTAAGCGACTTATGTCGGGACGGTGCGATAACATATCAGAGTAATTTGCGGAACGAGATAGACGGGAATGGTTGATTTAAGTTAGTCCCTTGTTTAAGGCAGACTTAGAACGTTGTCTGGATAAGTCGCCTAGCGGGGGCGATCTCAGATATGGATGCGTCGACAATTTTGAAAAGATGATCGCGAGAAATAGATGGCTCGAGCGATAGTGTAAATTAAGGTAGCATGTTCCTGGATATTTTGGACTCAGTTCGTATCCAGCAAATCTTCTGAAATAGTTTGACAAGAGGTGGATGACTGTTGAATGAGAAATTGTTGTGGAAAACTCGCTGCGGTCGGATATGCAAATGGCATGATGTAATGCATACTTGGAATTTTTGAGGCAAAATATTTGAGGAACAAGAAAGTGTTGCAGAGACTCGTTGCGATCAGATGTGCAACGACTCGATGTAATGCGCAAGTCAGATTTGTCAGCACAAAGCATATAAATATGGAAGGCAATTTTGAATCAAGTTGTGCACAAAGATTCAGGGTGAGAAGTCAGATGTTCAGAAATAGTGCGCATGCGAAAGAGTTACAGGAATGGACGCTAAGGCCAGTTCAGTCGGGGGCATAAAATAGTTGGTATTTTGGAAACGAAGTTGCACCTGCAACTTGTCCGACTTCGCTATCACTAAGCTTGGCGGAAATGCATATATTTCGGGAACGCCTAAGATATGTTTACGAATCCAACTAAAGGATATTCTAAAATCAAATGGAGCTATAAGAAAACGATATCGAGTAAAGAAAAATTCACGAGACGTTTCACACGAAACTGCAAAAGTAAATTTGAGGAAGTATTTGAAACAAAGGTTCGGTATTATCGAAAAGGAACGAGCGTGGATTTTGGTTCGAGGATGAACCCTATTTTGAGTGGTATATTATGTAATGTCCCGCTTTACATGGAGCATTATGCTGAGTCGGATTGAAATAAGGTATTGGATTGATTGCATAACATAAGTCGGAATGGAAAACATGGCATTACGTTGCTTACATTTCAATAAGATGGATTCGAAAACAAGTATTGGTTCAGGTTTTGGTTTCATTCACAGGATTTTACGTGGGACTTTCTGAGGTTCGACTTATCGCCTCGATGCAAAAAAAATGCACGGAGTCATGTATCGTGCAAAGGAATCAGTGGGCTAGTTTAAAGCGAGACAGAAATAGTGAGACTAAGTGATGATGCAGTTTTCCTTGAATCCGCTCGGGTCAGATGATTGAGAAGCACGACATGCTTGCATGGTTATACAAGTTAAGTAAATCGTGCTTCTCATCAGAACCATGAAAATCAGGGATAGGCTGTATTGACTCAGATGAAGCCATATGCTGTGTTGGCTCGACAGAATGATAAGATGATGAGTTTAAGGTGAGTGGGCTATACCCCTTCTCCTCTACTCCTTAATGCTTAATAAAATATACAGTTTGTGCTAGGAATATCATAAGACTCATCGAGTGTGGTTCGGAGAATACAAGTTGGGACATATATTGAACACTAAGATAGAACATTGAAACAAAGTATATCGAGGCATGCATCAAGAGCACGAGTATCGAACGAGAATGCTTCATCAGTGAAGTGATGCAGTTGTGGCAAAATGCCATGAAACTGTATCAAGCAGAACGTGCCTCCGTGCACAAGAATATCATAAGAATGTATCGTCAAGCGAAGCATGCAGTTGCGGTTCAAAATCGTGCAACTGTGTAACAAAGGGATGGAACCATGGAACACTGTGTCGAGAAGCGATATGGTGACTCAATAACTTGGGGCCTACGGGTCACTAAGTGAAATACTATATCAAAAGAGCATTGCGCCCAAGGAATATAAATCAAAAATGGCATATCATATCAGAGTAATGTGGTTAGACTACGGTCGCCAAGGAATAATTTGGAGGTCAGAAGAGAATCGAAGCGGGTATTGAGTGGGGCGAAAGACTCATACCTCGTCATACTTACCTTTAAAACATTTCATGTTTAATGTTCATGGGATGCCCGTGCATGGGCTGAGTATTCCTCGAACGATGATACGGACCCAGAGTACCCAGGAGCGGCCAAAATTGTATCGACCTAAGAGGAATTTGAGAGTGCTCTCCTGGCACGGTATAGCGAGGCATTTAGGCGGGTTTGCTACCTGGGTGCTGAAATGACGCTCGCAAGTCAAGAACCTATCGTGCTTCAGCGCGGGGTATGATGAGACTTCCAACGGGCTTGCTACCTAGAGTTGGAATGATCTTGCGTAATCAAGTAACGTGCTTCAGTACGGGACATATGGGGACCTAAGGTCGACTCAGACTGAGAGGATGCACCCCAATGTCACAGCATTGCGGACCTCCAACAAGACTCGCTCTCCGGGCTGAAAGGGCTGTGCGCAATGTCAAGAGATGCCCAATATGACGCTCGTATCGTCAGTGACTTACATATAGATAAGACATGGTAGACTATCAAACATTTGTGCCAGGAGGATGAATGTCGCTTTTCGTCGAGCAAGAGTGTGCACATCGGCTATATTATTCTGAGTCACTATTGAGCGAGGTGATTCAAACGGGTTTTATGCGTTTTATAAGCGATACAAGTATTGCTTGCTTAGTTAACGACACAAATTGAATATAACATGCTTAGAGATCGAGGCGACAGAATATAACAAGTTTACTTATCGAACGAGATTCGAGAATAACATGCTTGTCCGTTTAAGTGAATTCAATGCTATACATGCGAATATGCTTTCATAACTTCAAAGTTTACAAGCGAGTATGATTTACTGCTTTTGAGGCTTGCCTCAACATCAACTAAAATTCATCTAAGTTCTAACTAGAAAGATCACTACAAATATGCATGATTGCCGTGACTACTTAGTGTCGGTTTAGGTTAGTGGGTTATCCTGCTCACCAGTACAAGTTGCGTACTTACCCACGTTTGGGCACCCTCTTTTAGCTACGCAAGGAGGTCTTAGCTTGGATATAAGAAGGCATGATGTATGGAATAGTCGGATCCTTTATGAGCAAGAGATATCAAAGAGTGTTGTAGCCAACTTGGCATATTCAATGGGGCTATTCAAGCCTTTCTAACCGCTACTATTATTAATAAAAGAGCTTCACTTTGCATATGTGTGTTTCATATTATCTTTATAAAGCTTCAACTGCAACTCGGTGTTTTTTATGAAAACCATATTATTTTATTTTCTTTCCTTATGCATTGCACAAACTAGGCACGCATGACATCACGCCCGGGGGACAATTATGGACATTACGGAGTCAGAGCATGACATCTGCCATACACCTGCAAACAAGCCCTTACGCGTCCGAACACAATGAGTATGCTGCAAGACCCTACCATCACCGATATCGCAAAAAATACTTGAAAAGTTGAACGAACTTTTGTATTGATTGAATTTGAACAAAAAGTACATAAGAAACTCTAATGCGTAGAGTTCTTAGTACAAAATTTAAATTTGGGTAAGTGTGATGGTGGAGATCTGATCTGCGATTAATCATTTTACTTTATAGACGGTCGAAGTCGAAGAGAACAACAAGGCCTTCGGGAACATGAGTATGCGACTCAGTTGATGTTCCTTCCTTCTTTAGTCTTTTTTATCTTCTCCTTTTTTTTGCCTCTCTCTTTTTTGTGGGGGAACACCCGCTATTTTTAGCCTATAGAAGGCCATGTATGCGCATGCATGCACGGATCTCATGCTACCGTATATAGACGCATGTCGTGATATCGCTGCTACGTGGCAATTAAAGATCTGGGGTTGCTAATGTCCATATTCTGCATGACACGTGTCATGCCCAGATTATTTGAAGATCTTGGATGTTTAATAATCGCAAGCTTTGATCATGTGGGGCTTTTAAGAGAACACCGCCATGTATTAACTCCATCTCATAGAAGTGTTGCCGCATGGAAACGCCGCCACATGGGAGCTCTATCGCATGGAAAGCCGGCGCATGAAAGTGTTGTCACATGGTACCTTTGTAATGTTCATGGATACTTGCATGATTCTTGGATTAGTCTGTTCGTGGTGGCGCATGACTAAATTTTGGCGTAGGCGTGCACATGGTGCATGGTTGCATTGTACGTATGGCCCATGACTCTGGCTGCATTGTGTGCTTAGCTGTGCATGCCCCGTGGTCATGTTTGGCGCATGGTATAGATTTTTTCATGCTTCTACAAGACCGCCTTCAAAGTTTTCAAACTTAACTTGAATTAAGTTTGGAATACTTTGAACAGAAGCATGGATGACGATGGCGCATAGGCCACTTTGGTGCATCAATATTTTTGGCGTAGCAGATATCTGGCACATCGGTCTTGATGTTGAGTTGCCATGGGGTTGACCCACTCTCTCATTTTCTCGAGGTGCGAATTCATTCATTGAATACGCAATCTTGGTGCCCATTTACTCGGCTGCTTTAATGGCCCTCTTCACTTTTAAATAGGATCCGTTGGAGAGAAAGAGAATCATTTCTCAAGATGTCCTTGCCATGGTTAGGCTCAGGAAGTCCAGTTGAACGCCTCGTCGATCCCCTACTTCTGATGGTTGATTATTTCGTCGCGATGGCCCCTTCAGAAGGTAAAAAGAAAACTCTTGTCCCCTCTTCCTTAAAACTCATAGTTAGCACACAGTCTGTTTTGCATAGGCAAAGAATTTCCAAGTGCATGCGCAGATAAACTCCTTGGCTTAACGCGCTTGGTCGTCACAGGAAGGCTTTGACATGAAGATGCACTGATGACTAGAATCTTTTTCTAGGTGCATGGATGACGTTGTCTCAGGACGCTCATCAGAAGCATGCACCATAAGGCTATGCACGACCACTCTCCTCATGGATGCAGTTGTCTCTCTTGGGGGGCGCTGCGATGGTAACATGCGCTGTGGCCGGGATGCACATCTGTATCTCAGATATTTAATTCGTGCAGATAATGTTCATGGGCATGGATAATTTGTTTCCAACTTGCCAATATTTTCTATTGCAAGTGTTCTGACTTGTGTGTACTTGTCATGCAGTAGTTGCCTTGGGTCGCCTTGGTTCGGATGGAGCATGGAAGGATATCATAAGTTTTGTTGTTCATGATAAACAAACACATTACCCGGAAGATTGTTCGCGGTCTTCCAACCTAGCTCACTATAGCTATTCCCCGTACCTGGTCGTGATGTGATAGATGGACCTCAGGTTGGGTCCTGGTAGTGCATTCTCGTGGCAGAGGTGGGGCTTGTTGTCCCAACCGGGACTTCTAGAGTTCGTCCTTTCACACGACAGAGAGGCATGGATTTAAATAGGCCCAGTTCTATATTGCAAGATCCTTTGTTATCCATTAGTATGGATTCTTTTCCATGTATTATGGTTGGCACTGAGGAGTTTGCTGAAGTGATGACCAGGAATGCGTTGAGCTGCCGACTTTACTCATGCTGGTACCAGAAATAGCACAGAGGGGTTCCCCTTCTTTTTGAATGTACTCGTGATCTTGAATATTAATTAAAATCTTTTGTAACAGATTCTCATCATATGTACTCATAATCTTGAATATCAATAAAAAATTTGCCTTCTTTTTCGTTTAGAACTTTTCTTGTTGTTGTGGATATCGTAGTTACGAGTATTATACCAGAGGTGAATATAGACGTAGTATAACATCATAACGATGATAACACCAAGCCCTATCAGAGATAGTATGAACGAGATATGTTAGAGTAGTTCTATTAGGGAAGTTTGGTGGGGTCATCATCTGTGATGGTAGGGATACTTTTGGTGTAAAATCGGTAGGCAAGGCATTTTGCTTGTAGATGATAAGTGGGATGATGAGGTATTTTGTAGAGATAAAAGGAAGCGAGTCAGAGGTAGTATGGACATGACTATTTTTTTCTACTCCATGGGGGAACATGGACAGCTCATAGTTCAGAGGTGATGTGGACGTGAACTACTTGTCTTTTAGAATTTTTGAGGACCTATCATCCATTGCATATTCGGGACTCCCGAATATGGATAATAGATTTTTATCGCGTATGGCGAAGAAAGATCAGACTACATGCCGGTGAAAAGATGCAATACGTACATTTTTTTTACATGCCTACCTTAGGCATAGTACTTCTTTAGGAACTTACCGTTGATAGGCATCATTAGCAAGTCATCATTAGGCTTAGCAAGCCTGTATGCACCGTTGGAGTAGACAGTCTCCACTACGAAGGGACCCTCCCACTTTAGTTGGAACTTTCCTGGCATTTTATGGGTCATAATCATCGGTCTTCTAACAGTGAGGACGAGATCGCCAACCTGTAATGCCCTTTCTTTCACCTTTTTGTTGAAGGCGAAAAAAAGTTGGGCTTGATACAGTTCAATGCGCTGTTGAGCCAACATGTATTTTTTGTCTAGTGCTTCCAACTTCTATAGACGCCAATGATAGTTGTCTTCGGAGGTTAGATGGTTGGTAAGGGCTACCCGTAGGAAAAGAATTTGGTCTCCAAGGGAAGCACGACTTTACTCCCATAGAACAAGGAAAATAGCGTACTGTCGGTTGGAGTTCGGACCATTGTACGATAGGCCCAAAGACATTCGCCAAGATTCTCATTCCAGTCATGTTTATTGGATGAAATAAACTTTTTGAGTAGCTTGATGATTGTCTTGTTGAATGCTTTGACTAATCCATTTGCTGTTGGATTGTAGGCAGTTGAAGCTAAATTCTGAATTCGAGTTTTATCGCAAAATCAGAAGAAAGCGTGGCTTGCAAATTATGGACCGTTGTCATAAATGATCCTGCGAGGCAAACCAAAGCGGTAGATGATGTGATATTTAAGAAAATTAATCACGTTGGATGTTTTTACCTCTGCGAGTGGAACGACTTACGCCCATTTGAAAAAATAATTTGTGATATCCAGAATGAACCTGTGCCCCTTTGACGAAGGTGGACTAATCGACCCTATGATATCCACACCCCAAGCTTCGAAAGGGCAAGATGCAACGGTCGGGTATAGAAACTTCAAGGGTTGGTGGATCAAGTCGGCATAAATTTGACACATTATGCACTTCTTTACATGGTAAACAACATCTGCTACCATCGTGGGCCAATAATAGCCTATGCATCGGAGGCAATCTTGAATCTTAGGACTGGGTTTGTCACGAACCGCACCCGGTGTAAGGGCACTAGTCGGAAACAACGCCCAGCCTACGGCGCAGAATCGGCGGTAGAACGCTGTCTAGATAAACTATCTAACAATATAATGAACCACCAATAATGATAGTATACTCAATCACAGAACTAAGATAGAATGAGCACGAATCAGATAAAGAAATGAATAGTCACAATACAACTCATGAGTCTAAATAATACATCAATGAGTCTGAAGAATAACAGAAATAAGCTGGAGACAAATCCAGTACAAAAGAATACTACAACACTACAAAGCTACAACTCCAGGGTCAACTGTCTCAGTTGGGATAAGTCCCTCTTGAGCCAGGGTCTCAAAATCTAAACCCACAACATCCTGGGGTCCATAATAGGTAGGGTACTCGTCATCTGGAAAAATATATCCAGTCAGGAAAGGAGCAGAGTACAACCCTAACAGCAGTTCTCAAATAATGATAAAAACTATGTAACAGTAAATAGCTATGGATAAACAAGATGCACAATAGACAGGAGAGATATATGTACAATAAGGAAATACTGGAAATAAATACAATAGGGAACAATATGCCAATGAAACAAGAATACTAATGACTAAGTGTGTGAGTACAGCTTAACATGTGATCGGCTTGGGCAAGATGCAATGCGGCCTGGCTAATCATACGTGCTGTGTATGATCAACACTATTCAGGAAACAAGACTTTATTCAATAGGGATTTGATCACATATCTATACTAATACTCCCCACCCCCCGACTGGTATAATAGATCCAACCACGGTATGCTATGGCACTAGATTCCCCAAGAAGATAGCTAGTCTCCCCGAGAATCGGTGTCTGTACATGTACAAGATAACCAATGAAATAATACTTGCACCATATACACCATATACCAAGGAATAACATCTCATGACGAGATCCGGATATACCAATCCGTGTAACCATAGTATCAAGAGAAACATGTATATCTACACTAGATACAACGAACATAGAGGATATCATAAATGAGAAACTATCAGAGAATGTACTCGCCTGAAGTCCAATGAACAGTCTCACAAATGTCTGACTCGGTGCCTCGAAGACCTAGATATGGAATACCACATTAATACAAGGTCCCGGAAAGAGAACAAGTCAAACTAGACAACTTCTAGGTCAATAAGTCAATTCTAAGTCAAAAGTCAACTATGGTCAACTCTAAAGTCAACCTCACAAGACATCTATAAAATAATATAGAGATAAACTACAACAATTTAGGAATCAAATTAGATTCCAAAAGAAACTCACACAAAGTATACTAATAATACAATTAATATATACCCTAAAATAATATATATACAACCCAATATTTATACAAATAACATAATATATTATAACAAATATTATACCTCACAAAACACATATATATATACATATATATATATACAATAATAATATATACAATATAATTTAAAACTGTCAAAGCGTCACTGAAAACAGTGAATAAAAACAGGATTAAATTAAAACAGGTTTAATAGTGACAGTCTTGACTGTCACAGAAGAACTGTCACAGAAACCGAATTAATAAACCACTACTGCCTTGGTTACGCTGACAGTTAAACTGTCGCGGAAAATCGTCGCGAAAAAGCTGCTGTGTTTCCCGCTGCTGCAATTAATGACAGGTTTGTCATTAATTGCCCGAAGGCTACAGCGGCTGCTGTATTCGGCTAATTAATGACAGTTTCACTGTCATTAATTCACTGTCACCAAAAATAAGTTATATATATATAAATATATGTATAAAAACATAATATATAAACAATATCTATATATATATAAAACCATTAATATAAATATATACATATATATATTAATATACACATAAACTTATACATTCAAATATTTAATAAATACTAACACAAAGAACATATTAATGTACATAATTTACATGGCTAGAAGCACACCTAAAAATATACATTAATATACAATAATTACATAATAACTATAAATAATATCATTACACAATCAAACACATAAATATATTTTTATAAAACATTTTATGTATACTTTATATTATTAACAAGTAGTAACATATATAATTGCATGCAAAAAGCTACATATTATATTGTACACCATATTAGCACACACAAAAATATAGATCCATGCTACAATAATTACATAATAAATACACAAAATAAATATATAATATCCATATATATTTACTAATTATAAATGAAGAATTAAACCACAATTAATTAGATCTATGCAAAAATACACACAATTGGAGAGTATCACACCGTATCCCACTAGATCTAGGATACGCATGCGACACGAGTCCAACACACAACCAATTGCACCCCGAAGGACACAAACAAATCACAAATAATATTTATGAACAAATCAAAGTGTCAAAAGTAGATCTATGTGTCCGTGTCAAAATACGACATGTTCAAAGCCCCGTGTCGGAGGAAAACCCCCAAATGACACGTATCACCAAATAGTTGGGATACGAACCACAAGTACCCAAATATGGACACGACACTAGCCCCAAACACATAAGTACATGCCAAATTGATCTATAGGATCAATTGACACACACAACAAATTGTAAATTCGGAATTCCAACAAAATTGACACAAAAAGCACCATAACTTTCTCCATGGGTCTCCTATGAACACAAAACAAAGTCCTATGGGTAGTAAATACATATAGGTTGATTTTACATGATTAAATCTCAGATTTAGAAGCTATTTAAATGGGAAAAACTGAATTATACCTATTGGGAGATGGATTCCCAATGAAACCTCCAATTGAGATGAACTTGCTTCCAAATTGTAGATCCTTGCTCCTCTTTGTAGATCCTTGCTTCCTTCTTCTAGATCCTTGCTTCTTCCTTCTCTAATGGTGAATTGGGAAGAATTTGGAATGAATTTGGTAGGGAATTGGATTGGGAATGGAGGGAATTTGGTAGTGGGAAAATTCTAGATCTAGATTTGGAATGAAATGAGAGGAGAGAGAAATTTCCCCCCCTCATTAATAGGCCGGCCATTGCCCCTCCCCCAAGCAATTGTAAAATGTCCAATGTACCCCTTGGGGCCTCTCATGAAGAAATAATTAAGGAAGGAAGCTTCTAGTCTAATCATTTAATTAATTTAATCCATCTCCTTAACTATGGGCTTTCTAAATGGGCCAAGTCTAACTATTTAATTCATGTTGGTCCATGGGTCCAAACTAAACTAGTTGGGTCCACTAAAATAAGTCCAAAATAATTTAATAGCACCCAACAACAAATAAATAATACAACAAAAATTATTTACCATGCACAATATTTAATTAAATAGGAAATGACTAAAATACCCTTTCCTAGAAAATGTGGTAGTGACAAGTCTACCCTCCTTAAAATAATTTCGTCCTCAAAATTCAAAGACGAAAACTACCCCCAGAAAATCACAGAACAGAACTAAAGAATCACAACTAACTAATGAACAGAACATAACAATGAACAGAACATAACAATGAACAGAACATAACTAGGAAATAACATACCTCAAGGTACAAACAAATATGGGTAACGTTCTCGCATTTCATCCTCTCTCTCCCAGGTAGACTCCCCCGGAGAGTGATGCCTCCATGCGACGCGCACCAAAGGAATAGTCTGGTTCCTCAGCACCTTCTCTCTCCGATCCAGAATCCCAACTGGCTGCTCTGGATAGCTAAGAGTAGGGCCCACCTCTATCTCTGAGTGATCCAATACATGACTAGGATCTGCCACGTATCGTCTCAACTGCGACACATGAAACACGTTGTGCACTCCCTCCAATGCAGGTGGCAAGTCTAGTCTATAAGCAACTGCACCGACCCTCTCTAGGATAGTGAAAGGTCCAATGAATCGCGGACTAAGCTTTCCGCCTCCACCGAAGCGAATCGTGCCTCGTGTCAGAGAAATCCTCAGAAACACCAAACCACCCACCTAGAACAAAACACCACCTTAATAACTTAATCTATAACAAACAACCAAGAACAATCACAAAACAAAAAATCTAAACTATACCTCGAACTCCAAAGGTCTCCGATGGCTATCGGCCCAATGCCGCTGTCTGTCCTGCGCCACTCGAAGTCTATCTCTGATCAACTGAACCTTCTCTGCTGCATCCACAACCATCTCTGGCCCAAGCAAAACTCTCTCTCCAACATCGTCCCAAGACAAAGGAGTACGACACCTCCGACCATATAGAGCTTCAAAAGGTGACATCTCTATACTGGCCTGGTAACTGTTGTTGTAAGCAAACTCTACCAAATGGAGATGGTCCTCCCAAGAACCCCCGAAATCTAGTACACAAGTGCGCAACATATCCTCGAGAGTCTGAATAGTCCTCTCTGACTGCCCATCTATCTGGGGATGATATGCAGTACTGAATTTGAGCTGAGTGCCCAAACTCTCCTGCAAACTCCTCCAGAAATGAGAAGTGAAACGACTATCCCGATCTGAGACTATGCTGACGGGAACTCCATGTATCCTAACGATCTGCCTCACATACATCTCTGCCAGCTTCTCCGTAGACAAACCCACCTTAAAAGGCAAAAAGTGGGCCGACTTGGTCAATCTATCAACAATGACCCAAATCGTGTCTTTCCCTCCTAGAGATCGTGGAATTCCGGACACAAAATCCATAGTAATGTGTTCCCACTTCCACTCTGGAATGGGTAATGGCTGAAGTAAACCTCCTGGCCTCTGCCTCTCGGCTTTCACCTGCTGGCACACTAAGCATCTGGATACAAATTGTGCCACTTCCCTCTTCATGCCATACCACCACACACTCTCTCGCATATCCCGATACATCTTGTTAGCACCTGGATGTATGGAATACTGAGAGCGATGCGCTTCCTGCAACACCTCCTCTCGCAACTCCCCCACTAGGCACACATAATCTAACTCCATGCCTCAAAGATCCATCCTCTGCAATAGTAAAATCATCCTCTAATCCTGCTCTCACCTGAGCTCTAATACTCCTCAAAGATACATCATCATACTGTGCTGCCTTGATCCTGTCCATCAAATCTGAGTGTATCTGCAATCCCCACATCTGCATAGCACACCCAGGAACAATCACCTCAATGCCCAAGCTCTCCAAGTCCTCCAACAAATATCGATCCTGCGTCAAGAACATAGCTACCGGATACCTGCTCAAAGCATCGGCAACTACATTGGCTTTCCCAGGATGATATTGCAAAGAGATATCAAAATCCTTCATCAGTTCCAACCACCGACGCTGCCTCATGTTCAACTCCTTCTGCGTGAAAACGTACTTCAAGCTTTTGTGGTCTGTGAAGATCTCCACACGCTCTCCGTACAAATAATGTTTCCACAACTTCAGAGCGAATATGACGGCTGCCAACTCTAAATCATGGGTAGGATAGTTCTTTTCATGAGGACGCAATTGCCTGGATGCATAGGCAATCACTTTCCCATGCTGCTGAAGAACACAACCTAAACCCTTCCCCGATGCATCACTATAAATAGTGAAACCTCCGGACCCTGATGGCAACGTCAAAATAGGAGCAGACGTCAACCTCTTCTTCAACTCCTCAAAAGCAGCCTGGCAATCCTCCGTCCAAACAAACTCCACATCCTTCCTTGTGAGTCTGGTCATCGGCTCGGCAATCCTCGAAAAATCTTGCACAAACTTCCTGTAGTAGCCTGCCAATCCCAAGAAACTCCTGATCTCTGCTACCGAACTCGGAGTCTTCCAAGATTCCACTGCTGAAATCTTCTTCGGATCCACTGAAATACCATCACCAGTCACAACATGCCCCAAGAATTCTACCTTGTCCAAGAAAAACTCACACTTGGACAACTTCCCATATAGCTTCTCCTTCCTCAGCACATCCAATACAATCCTCAAATGCTCCTCATGCTCCTCCGGTGTCCTCGAGTATATGAGTATGTCGTCGATGAACACCACCACGAACTTGTCAAGGTACTGGTGGAACACCTTGTTCATCAAGTTCATAAATACCGCCGGTGCATTAGTCAAACCAAACGGCATCACCATAAACTCGTACTGACCATACCGAGTTCTAAAAGCAGTCTTCGGTATGTCCTCCGGCTTCACCTTCACCTGATGGTAGCCTGATCTCAAATCTACCTTAGAAAATACCTTCGCACCACTCAACTGATCAAACAGATCATCAATCCGTGGCAAAGGATACTTATTCTTGATAGTGAGATTATTCAAAGCCCTGTAATCAATGCACATGCGTACCGATCCATCCTTCTTCGGTACAAACAATACCGGGGCTCCCCATGGTGAAGAACTCGATCTGATAAACCCCTTATCCTGCAATTCGTCCACCTGTTTCTTCAACTCGACCAGGTCGCTGTTGTTTACTCTATAGACATGCTGCGAAATTGGTTCTGCACCTGGCACCAAGTCTATAGAAAATTCAACATCTCGATCTGGCGGCAATCCTGGCAATTCCTCAGGAAACACATCCAAAAATTCTGCTATCAACGGATATGGCAACTCCTTGTCTTCCACCATAGCTCCACAAATAATGCCTCCTCCCTGCTCCGCAGCTCCTCTAGCAAACTCAAACTCTGGCTCTCCTGGCGGACCAAACAAAACTCTACCTCCTCTACAATCTATGCTAGCACGGTGCCTACTCAACCAATCCATCCCGAGTACAATATCGTAGCTCGGAAGTGGCATTACAAGTAGACACGCACTCAACTCCCGGCCTCCCAAAGTAACTCTCCGATCCTTGCAAATATCATTAACCAGGATAATGCCTCCCCCGGTCATGATCTTGCAAGTCCTAAGCAAAGACTCAGCTACCAAACCATGCTTTAGAGCAAAAGAAACAGATACAAAACTATGGGAAGCACCACTATCAAACAAAGCTAAAGCTGGAATGGAATCAAGAAGAATAGAACCTGCGATGACATCTCCGGTGGGTTCCTCCTCTTCGACTGTCATAGCAAACGCTCGTCCCTGCCGAGCACCTCCCTGCTGCTGATGCTGGACAAAATGCTGCTGCTGTGTCGGAAGCGGTCCCCTCGGCTGTGCTGCAGGTGGTCTCATCTGTGCCCTCGGAGCTGGAGCTGCTCCCTGAACTGCACGATGAGGACACTCCTTCAATTGATGCCCTTCAGTACCACAATACAAACAAAATCCTAGCCTCCTCCTACAAACTTCCCAGATGTGGCCGGGCTTCTTGCAGTAGTTGCATGGAGCTTGCTGTAACTGCCTCTGCTGCTGAGGTGCCTGGTGAAAAGGCGCTCTAGCTGGAGTCTGGTTCTGCTGTGGCTGCTGGAAAGGTCTGGACTGGAAATGAGGACGTTTGGCAGATACTGCACTGCCGTTGGCCCCCAGAAAAGAATCACGGTCTCTCTTGGTCTTCAAACCTAGATCCCGCTCAACCTTGCGTGCCTCCGCAAGTATCTCCGAGTATATCTCATAAAAAGACGGAATGAGAATATTCACTTCCCAGTTTAGACCCTCACGAAAACGAATAGCTCGAACCTCCGGCTCTCTCACCAGATACTCTACAAATCAGCTCAGCCTACCGAACTCCGCAGCGTATTCCTCCACAGACATGCTTCCCTGAATGAGACTCTCAAATTGTCTCCCCAAGTCAAGCCTGTCTATCCGGGCGAAAAACTTCTTCTTGAAAAGGTCCCTGAATACCTCCCAAGATTGTCCTGCGTCAACTAGAACCGGCTCATTCCTGAACCAAGTACGAGCGACGTCGAACAGTTGAAGTCCTACTGCCTCAACCTTCAGATCTTCAGAAAGACGGGACACCCTCATAAGACGCTCAATGTCCTCGAGCCAATCATCAGCATAGACGATGCCCTCCGTCCCCTTGAAAACTCTAGGCTCCAGTTTCTTGAAGTCCTGAATGTTGCCTGGCCGAAGCTGAGCAACCTGAGGAACAACCTGCTGCTGGATCGGAACTCCTCTCTCGACTACAGCACGAGCAAGCTGATGAGCACTCTCGGTGCCCTGCCGTAGAACGTCGGTCTGCCTCTGATGTGCCTCTGACTGAGCCCTCTGTGCCTCGAGCATCTCACGAAATAGTGTAAACATCTGTGACGCCTCTGCTGGTACAGGAGGTGGAGGTGGAAGCCCCTCAGATACAGCTGGCACAGTCCTCTGAGTAGGTGGTGGACCTCCGAAAGCAGCTGACACTCCAATCACCGGAGAAGTGACTGGTGCAGGCCCTCGGGATGTCGCAGACCTCTCAGAAACTGCTCTCCCCTGCTGTGATCTAGTCTTAGGCGGCATCCTGAGACAAAGCGAAAGAAAGAATCAATATGGCACAAGATGTAGGATATCAAGGAAAGGACAGTTTAAGGGATCAAGTATCAATGTCAAAGGAGAATAGTTGAATCAAAAGAATTTTCTTAGATGTGATTGAGTATCTCAGCCTATATCCTATATCCTATCGCAGGCTCGCAGTAGTACAACTAAGTTGTCGCACTACCACGACATCACATACTTGTGAAGCTAGACCTGCATGGGCCACCACCAAAAATGTGTCACGACCCGCACCCGGTGTAAGGGCACTAGTCGGAAACAACGCCCAGCCTACGCCGCAGAATCGGCGGTAGAACGCTGTCTTGATAAACTATCTAACAATATAATGAACCACCAATAATGATAGTATACTCAATCACAGAACTAAGATAGAATGAGCACGAATCAGATAAAGAAATGAATAGTCACAATACAACTCATGAGTCTAAATAATACATCAATGAGTCTGAAGAATAACAGAAATAAGCTGGAGACAAATCCAGTACAAAAGAATACTACAACACTACAAAGCTACAACTCCAGGGTCAACTGTCTCAGTTGGGATAAGTCCCTCTTGAGCCAGGGTCTCAGAATCTAAACCCACAACATCCTGGGGTCCATAATAGGTAGGGTACTCGTCATCTGGAAAAATATATCCAGTCAGGAAAGGAGCAGAGTACAACCCTAACAGCAGTTCTCAAATAATGATAAAAACTATGTAACAGTAAATAGCTATGGATAAACAAGATGCACAATAGACAGGAGAGATATATGTACAATAAGGAAATACTGGAAATAAATACAATAGGGAACAATATGCCACTGAAACAAGAATACCAATGACTAAGTGTGTGAGTACAGCTTAACATGTGATCGGCTTGGGCAAGATGCAATGCGGCCTGGCTAATCATACGTGCTGTGTATGATCAACACTATTCAGGAAACAAGACTTTATTCAATAGGGATTTGATCACATATCTATACTAATACTCCCCACCCCCCGACTGGTATAATAGATCCAACCACGGTATGCTATGGCACTAGATTCCCCAAGAAGATAGCTAGTCTCCCCGAGAATCGGTGTCTGTACATGTACAAGATAACCAATGAAACAATACTTGCACCATATACACCATATACCAAGGAATAACATCTCATGACGAGATCCGGATATACCAATCCGTGTAACCATAGTGTCAAGAGAAACATGTATATCTACACTAGATACAACGAACATAGAGGATATCATAAATGAGAAACTATCAGAGAATGTACTCGCCTGAAGTCCAATGAACAGTCTCACAAATGTCTGACTCGGTGCCTCGAAGACCTAGATATAGAATACCACATTAATACAAGGTCCCGGAAAGAGAACAAGTCAAACTAGACAACTTCTAGGTCAATAAGTCAATTCTAAGTCAAAAGTCAACTATGGTCAACTCTAAAGTCAACCTCACAAGACATCTATAAAATAATATAGAGATAAACTACAACAATTTAGGAATCAAATTAGATTCCAAAAGAAACTCACACAAAGTATACTAATAATACAATTAATATATACCCTAAAATAATATATATACAACCCAATATTTATACAAATAACATAATATATTATAACAAATATTATACCTCACAAAACACATATATATATACATATATATATATACAATAATAATATATACAATATAATTTAAAACTGTCAAAGCGTCACTGAAAACAGTGAATAAAAACAGGATTAAATTAAAACAGGTTTAATAGTGACAGTCTTGACTGTCACAGAAGAACTGTCACAGAAACCGAATTAATAAACCACTACTGCCTTGGTTACGCTGACAGTTAAACTGTCGCGGAAAATCGTCGCAAAAAAGCTGCTGTGTTTCCCGCTGCTGCAATTAATGACAGGTTTGTCATTAATTGCCCGAAGGCTACAGCGGCTGCTGTATTCGGCTAATTAATGACAGTTTCACTGTCATTAATTCACTGTCACCAAAAATAAGTTATATATATATAAATATATATATAAAAACATAATATATAAACAATATCTATATATATATAAAACCATTAATATAAATATATACATATATATATTAATATACACATAAACTTATACATTCAAATATTTAATAAATACTAACACAAAGAACATATTAATGTACATAATTTACATGGCTAGAAGCACACCTAAAAATATACATTAATATACAATAATTACATAATAACTATAAATAATATCATTACACAATCAAACACATAAATATATTTTTATAAAACATTTTATGTATACTTTATATTATTAACAAGTAGTAACATATATAATTGCATGCAAAAAGCTACATATTATATTGTACACCATATTAGCACACACAAAAATATAGATCCATGCTACAATAATTACATAATAAATACACAAAATAAATATATAATATCCATATATATTTACTAATTATAAATGAAGAATTAAACCACAATTAATTAGATCTATGCAAAAATACACACAATTGGAGAGTATCACACCGTATCCCACTAGATCTAGGATACGCATGCGATACGAGTCCAACACACAACCAATTGCACCCCGAAGGACACAAACAAATCACAAATAATATTTATGAACAAATCAAAGTGTCAAAAGTAGATCTATGTGTCCGTGTCAAAATACGACATGTTCAAAGCCCCGTGTCGGAGGAAAACCCCCAAATGACACGTATCACCAAATAGTTGGGATACGAACCACAAGTACCCAAATATGGACACGATACTAGCCCCAAACACATAAGTACATGCCAAATTGATCTATAGGATCAATTGACACACAACAAATTGTAAATTCGGAATTCCAACAAAATTGACACAAAAAGCACCATAACTTTCTCCATGGGTCTCCTATGAACACAAAACAAAGTCCTATGGGTAGTACATACATATAGGTTGATTTTACATAATTAAATGTCAGATTTAGAAGCTATTTAAATGGGAAAAACTGAATTATACCTATTGGGAGATGGATTCCCAATGAAACCTCCAATTGAGATGAACTTGCTTCCAAATTGTAGATCCTTGCTCCTCTTTGTAGATCCTTGCTTCCTTCTTCTAGATCCTTGCTTCTTCCTTCTCTAATGGTGAATTGGGAAGAATTTGGAATGAATTTGGTAGGGAATTGGATTGGGAATGGAGGGAATTTGGTAGTGGGAAAATTCTAGATCTAGATTTGGAATGAAATGAAAGGAGAGAGAAATTTCCCCCCCTCATTAATAGGTCGGCCATTGCCCCTCCCCCAAGCAATTGTAAAATGTCCAATGTACCCCTTGGGGCCTCTCATGAAGAAATAATTAAGGAAGGAAGCTTCTAGTCTAATCATTTAATTAATTTAATCCATCTCCTTAACTATGGGCTTTCTAAATGGGCCAAGTCTAACTATTTAATTCATGTTGGTCCATGGGTCCAAACTAAACTAGTTGGGTCCACTAAAATAAGTCCAAAATAATTTAATAGCACCCAACAAGAAATAAATAATACAACAAAAATTATTTACCATGCATAATATTTAATTAAATAGGAAATGACTAAAATACCCTTTCCTAGAAAATGTGGTAGTGACAGGGTTGGTGTGCACTACAAACACCGTCGTGAGCTTCACGGAGAGCTTGTTTTGATTCTGCGTTTGATAGGCATCATAGCAGGAGCCCATTATATGAACGTCGGTAAAGCATATTAGTGGCTGTGTCATAGTAGAACCGAAGGGAGCGTCTTCTAATGGAAGTGGCCTCCTTTGTGTCATCAGGAAGGATTTCGTATATAGCAAAATCTATGAATGGGAGCCTCCAATCTTTGACGTTGATGTCTTTCTCCACGGAGTGGCTTAAATACATGCACAAGTTATTCTTGGGGCAGACCAGTTCTTGACCAACTATCGTGACCAATTGATGAGTGTCACTACCACATTCTGAAAACAGGGGTATTTTCGAATTTTTACAATATTTACTATTATGCTATTTACCATTAATTAATTTCATGGTAGTGTATTGATTTAAATAATTATTATGTGTGATGTGAAATTAAATATAGTACTAGATGCAGTGTTTATTTATTTTAGCTAGCAGACTAGACCTAGAAGCCCAGTAGATGACCACCTGTCCGAATTATAGAATTCTGGATTTTATTATTTTATCTAGAATTTAATTTTTGGAGATTGTAATTAATTACCGTATTTATTTAATATTTTTGCGCATTGCCTTTGCTTCGATATTTGGAGCACTATCCAGACTTTTGTCTTCCAACAAATTTTACAATCTTGCCCTAGACATGCCCGCCTTCCATTCTGCTATTTTTGCAACTCATAATTATGCTCCCTGTGCATTATTTCTAGCCGCACAAAAATTGTCGCGGACGTTTATTTTTAAATTTCTATTTTGTATCGTTGTGCGTTCCAATCGGAAATTGGAGGCCATCTTGACCTATTTTTCGTGCGGCCCAAATTAGGGTAATATTCTGTTCTGAGTCTTCTTCAATATTGGTATTGATGACTTGATCTGATTTTGACCCCAAGTACTCCAAATTAATTGTTGAACACAACTTGCATTTATTTCTATTTAATTTGAGGATACCATTTTATCTGATTTTAAAATCCCAAATTAATTCTAGTGCCCTGCAAATTCAGCCCATACCCATCTTACAGCGTCCCCTGACCCTACAAAACATTGGACCCCGAATCGCCCGCCCAATTTTCGTCATTTCATGTGTTTGTGCAATTTCCCAAATTTAAGGGGGTTAAATTACAAAATTGCATTTTGTACCAACACCCAATTATTTTAATCAATGAGGGAATCCAATATTTAAATTAAACTCTCACCCTCAAAGCCCCATGAATTATTTTCTCTGACTAATCTGGACCACCCATTTAATTGGGTGCATCCTCACCATTGGATTCATAAACCCTCATCCTATTTAATGTATTGTCCCATCCTCAACCCTAATCCCTATGCATCATAGAAAACCCCACCTCCTCACAAGCCCCCTCTCTTCCAACGTAGGATTTTTCTCCTTCTTCTTTCTTCTTCTCTTTCTTTTCTTTTCTTCTTCTTCCCTTCTTCTTCCTTTAGTTTTTGAATTTTAAAGGAGAAAGAAAGGGGGGAAAACCTGGAACTATTCATCTACTGTTCCAAGCCGACCCCATACTGTTCCCGGCCCCCTCTGGATTCCGGCGCCCGCTGCACCCGGCAGGCGCTGCTCGAATCCGGCGCTGGCGACTATCCCCGCCGGACAGCTCTACACCGGCGGCCCCGCTTCACGAGCTCCTCCTCCCACCGAAGCCCGCTGCTCCTCCCCGGCGGATCACCAAGCTCCTTCCCTTTCCATCTTCACCACTCATCATCCATCCACCCATCCATCTCTACACCGGCGGCCTCCCACCACCTGCCGACTGCACTCTCCGGCGGGCCGGTCAGCCACCCGAGCCCCCGCTGTCAATCCCCTCCGTCTGCTCCTCCAGACCGAGCCCTTCCTCCCTCCGCTGGACGCTGTCCCCTCGACTCCGGTCTGCACCCCGCTGGCAGCCGCTGCTCCCCTCTTCCCGAGAGGCCGACGACTCCGGCGGCCTTGCTCCTCGCTCCGACGGACTACAAGCTCCTCGAGGAGGTCGGCCATGGCGCCAGCGCCACAGTCTATAGAGCTATCTACGTTCCCGACGCCGAGGTCGTCGTCGTCAAGTGTCTGGATCTCGATCGATGCAACCGTAACCTCGATGACATGCGAAGGGAAGCCCAAACAATGAGATTGATAGATCACCCAAATGTGATAAGCGCATATTGCTCATTGCTGTTGAAAACTGCCTATGGGTGGTTATGCCATTCATGGCAGAAGGTTCGTGTTTGCACCTTATGAAGATAGCATATCCTGATGGATTTGAGGAGGCTGTTATTGGATCTATTCTAAAGAAGACACTCAAGGCTTTGGAGTACCTTCACAGACATGGGCATATCCATCGTGATGTAAAGGCTGGAAATATTCTTCTTGATAGTTCTGGGCTTGTGAAGATTGGGGATTTTGGTGTTTCAGCTTCTATGTTTGACAAAGGTGATAGACAACGCTCAAGAAATACTTTTGTGGGCACACCATGCTAGATGGCTCCTGAGGTGTTGCAACCAGGAAGTGGCTACAATTTCAAAGCTGATATCTGGTCCTTCGGAATAACTGCTCTAGAGTTGGCACATGGTCATGCTCCCTTTTCAAAGTATCCACCAATGAGGGTTCTCCTGATGACCCCCCCCCAACGTGAGCCCTCCTTTCTCTTCCCTCTTTCTTCAACCCTGTAGATTATAAATCAGTTTATAAATATAATTAGTTTATATTATATAATTAGTTTATTTTATATAATTAGTGATATATTAATTAGTTTAGTTAATTAATAATTAGTTTAGTTAATTAATAATTAGTTTAATTAATCTATAATTAGTTTAATTAATTTATAAAATTAGTTTAGTTAATTTAGTAATCATTAATTAGTTATTAATTAGTTAATTAGTATTTAATTAGTTTAATTATATAATTAGATTAGTTAATTAATTTACTAATCAGTAAATTATTTGTTAATCAGTTAATTAATTTATAATCAGTTAATTATTTTTCAGTTAATTAAATTATTTAAACAGAAATTAGTAGATGTATTTAAATTAATTTGAATATATACCAATGTATAATTTGTATATATATTAATAAATGTGTATATATATATTAATTTGGTATAAATGTATATTTCTTAT
>JAYESA010000165.1:0-112500 GCA_036927795.1 Iris macrosiphon
AGTTAAGCTTATCACAAAATCTTCTCAATGGCTCGCTTCCTCTAGAAATTCTCGGTTTGAAGTCCTTAGACAAATTAGATATATCCAACAATCGGCTATCGGGTAACATCTCCAATGCTCTAGAAAATCTCCAAATGCTTACTATGCTCGATATTTCTAGTAACTCTTTCCACGACCATATTCCACAATCATTTAGTAGACTAATCGTAATTAAGTACTTGAACCTGTCACACAATTTTCTCTCGGGGGTCATACCCAAGTCCTTGATTAACCTCACTCAAATTTTTAGTTTAGACCTCTCTTTCAACACATTAGAAGGGCAAATTCCTTTTGACGGAGTCTTCTCAAACATTAGCATCCTAATTATGAAGGGTAATTCAGCACTCTGCGGTGCTCCTCGACTAGGATTTCCTGCTTGCCCTGCCTCTGCTTCCAAGAAAAATATCCATCTTCTTAAGTATGTCCTTCCTCCTATTATTCTCTTTATCATCCTTCTTTCTTGTCTCTATATAATTATGCAAATGGCACGTCGAAGAAACAAAGCCAACCCTATAGCGACTGACACATCTTTGAATGACCATGGATTGATTTCATACCATGAGCTGGTCCGAGCCACTGACAAATTCAGCGAGACAAATTTACTTAGGAAGGGGAGTATGAGCTCCGTGTTTAAAGCATGTTTAGACGATGGACTACTCTCCGCAGTAAAGGTTCTGAATTTAGAAGTTCAAGGGTGTTTGAGAAACTTCGATACAGAATTTAGAGCTTTGAGCATGCTACGACACCGAAATCTTGTGAAAGTAATTAGCACATGCTCAAACATGGATTTCAAGGCCTTGGTCCTCCAATACATGTCAAATGGAAGCCTTGAGAGGTGGTTGCACTCTCACAATAACCACTTTTATCTGCACCAGAGACTCAATATAATGGAGGACGTGTCCGTTGCTATAGAATATCTCCATCACCACCATCCCCATGTTGTGGTGCACTCTGATATAAAACCAAGCAATATTTTGTTGGATGAGAACATGGTTGGGCATGTTGGTGACTTCGGCATTGCCAAATTATTGCTGGATAAAAGCACGTCTGTAATGTCAACAAGCGCACCAGGTACCATTGGCTATATGGTTCTAGGTAATATATATTAGGACTCATTTTTGTTATAAGATTAGTATTTTATATTGTACCAAGATTAAAATTAATTATTACTAATTCATATTTATTTTAATGTTACTAATTCATACATATGATCTTCTTTTGTGGCTACAATTTTGGAATAGAATATGGATTTGCGGGAAAAGTCTCGAGAAAGGGTGATGTGTACAGCTTTGGGATCTTACTGTTAGAGACTTTTACAAGTAGAAGGCCTTGTGATTCAATGTTTGTCGAAGGCTTGAGTTTGAGACAGTGGGTTAGCAATGCATATCCAGCTACAGTTTTAGAGATTGTGGATTGCACTCTCTTAAGAGAAGATTATATTCTCGAATCAATTGTTCATCGATGCTTGTCGTCCATAGTAGAATTGGGATTATTGTGCTCAAGTGATCTGCCGAAAGATAGGATTCCCATGACTGAAGTTGTCCCAGCAATTCAGAATATAAAGAAGTGCTTATCAAACCCTACTGCTCGATGCAAAAGCTGAAATCTATTTTTGCCTCCGTTGGCAGGACACCATCATATCATCTTTTGTTTTCTTGCCATCAATTTAAGATTAATTGTTGCTTTTATATATTGTCGGCCATGGGTAAGAATCATTAATTGCACAAGTGATGTTTATATTTGTTTATGTTTGTACTATGAATTATTAAAAGGGCTATTTGTTATTATCCCCTCTTAGATTAGGTATATTGATATTATACCCTGTTAAATTAAAAGTTGAGAATACCCTCCTGAAAGTGTCGTTAAAAACTTAAAATTTTGTCGTTAATGAATTTTGAAAGAGTCGTTAAAGAGTTTTTGATGACACTTTCAGAGAGGTATTCTCAACTTTTAATCTAACAGGGGGGTAATATCAATATACCTTATCTAAGAGGAGGGTAATATCAAATAGCCCTTGTTAAATAGAACCTAGAACAAGTAGGAATACTATTTAATAATAATCATATATCTTTACATGATTACTTTGTTAGTTTAGGTGAGTCGGGTTGATACCACTTGTAAAATCCCTAATTCTAAAAACAATATTAATTATTTAATTGATTTATAGTAATTATTAGCTAATTAGAAGAAATAGAATTTATTGGATTTTTTTTTATGTGATTGTGCATTTAGTACCTTAATTATTTAGATGTAGGAGACCCTGTGGACAGTTGATAGATTAATTGTATGCACTAAAATAAATTCCTTAAATTATATATATATATATATATATATATATATATATATATATATATAAAGTTTATTAAAAGAAAAGAATAGAAAAAGAATAAGAAATGAAAATAGAATAGAATAAAAGAAAATAGAAAAAGAAAAGAAAAAGAATTAGAAATTAACCAAAACCCTAAAAGAAAACCTAAATGAATCTAAGCCCTAACTAAACCCTACCCGCAACCCGCTAACCTAGCCCTGCACCCCCGCAAATCAACAGCAGCAGCAGCAGAAACCTAAAACCCACTCTCGCACCACATTTCCCCCCGCTCCTCTTATATATATCATCTCCCATCTCACAAAACCATAAACCCTAAACCTAAATCTTCATCTCCCAGAGTTGCCGCCTCCAATCTCGACACCACCGCCACCACCGTTCGTCGGAGCAGCCGTCGTCGCCGAACCGCGAGTCCATGTCAACCCCGCATTGCGATAGAGATTGAACAGCAACTTAGCCCTGTTCAGGCCTCGATTCTCGCTCCATCGCTCGACCAAACTTGATCCTGTCTTCGCTGGTATGATCCCCACCTATCCCTCTCTAAATCTCGTAGATTAGTTTCCATCGTTCAGTGCTAAACTCTAGGTAAAAATCGACGCCAAGTCGAGAAAAAACTACGTTATTTAATTTTAGAAAAACTGTTGCAACCATCCATGTTTAAGGACTCGTATCAACCACCACAGAGATTCAAATTTAGTTTTTCTTCTTGCTATGCGAAGACCACCTAACCGAGATTAATTTTTGTCAATTATAATATTTTATTTATTACTGTAGGCTGAGTTTAATCAGATTAAAAATTACGAAAAACCTATTTTCCAACTTCCAAAATTTGCGATACGGAGCGCACCCTGCCAAACGGGACCGTCTCATCACGTACTAATTACATCGAAAGGCGCATATGATATTTCCAGATGTGTGAGCTTTCACAAAAACTGATTCGGACACGTATGCGCGTCGGAATCAACCCGTATCTGTAAAAAGTCTTTGTATCGCTACTTTTGCAAAAACCTCGCACCATTTATTGTACGCTCGTCAAAATATGACAAAACTTATACTACTAGACTCGTGGTATCGTGTTGTTCCTGTGATCCAATTTTCACACAATTATGAGATAGTTGACCAAATCGTCTAATTGCGGGCCCTGCGGTTGACTTTTTGGGCAAAATTGTGTTCGGCTCCCCAGAATCCAAAATTGGACATACCAATGATTTCGTACTGACATTTTGAGTTGGTTTGACCTATAATTTATACTATTTAGAGACCTTTACCCTTGGCACACTTTTTGATGCAAAGTGGCCCACATGTGGACCCCACTTTGATCCAAAATTACCGTTTTGCCCCTGTGTCTAAATTGGACGAAAGGGTAATAATTTTTAGCTATCTCGCTGATTCCAAAAATGTTGGTGATGTCTATTTCAGCATGTCATGGATGTGACACGCTTAGAGCATGGAGTGGAGAGAACAACAAGTAAGATATTTGGGCTCCTTTGCACTTTTCTTGTGTAACCCGTACGCTACTTCGGAGATGCACGGTCATGATGACCACTATATATTATATATTATCAGGCGGCCTCTACCATTCAAAAGATGACATGCTTTGTAGGCCCCTAGATCTCTAAGGGAACCATGCCAATCCTATTTTAGCCAGATAGTCTACTTGTTGGAAAATTGTTCTTAAACTGTATTCACTTAGACGGTTAGGTGACCCATTGGATATTTATTTTAGTACTTTATTGGCATACTTCTATGTATCTTGTTACATCCCTCTGAGGACCTGGTCCCTTTCCAGGTGTAGATGTTCATGAGTATTTACAGGAGTGCAGATCCGGAATGGCTACTTATGTTTTGAGGAGGTCTTCCCTTCGAGCCTCGTGATTGTTAGTTGATGTACTTATATTGTGTTTGATTTTATATTCTAGTTTGGTAGTGGATTTGTTTTCATCCAATTATCATCTTTAGATACTTTATATTGAGATCTAGTTTCATAGATATTGGTTATTTATTTATATTTGACTTTCTGTGGATGAGATTTACATTATGCCTGTGACTTGAGATAGTTTATACCACTTATGGATTTGATATTCATATTACAGCGTACATGTGTTATGGTTTCCATATATTGGAGTCTCCATATACATGCAGCTGGCATGCTTACATGTTCTAGTCCTACGTATTTTGGGACTGGAGCGTGACATATTTTTAGTGGTGGCCCATGCAGGTCGAGAGCATATTATCTCGGTTACATTACTATACCGAGCAAGCATGCACCTAAGATTATAATGTAGGATCTCATCCACATTTGACTATGACTCATCTTCCTTCCAATCTGTTCTATTTGAATAATTGTATCCTGCTTGATTTATGTACTTCTCTAATAGTTCCTTGAGTATAGCCCCTCATAGAATATAGGAATCCCTGTCGTTAAAATGATAATCAGGACAATATTCCCAAGAAGAATACCACTAGAATATTGACACATCACTAAGTTTAGAATATCTAGTGAACCCTAGCATCCAATACCTATAAATTAGATGACCATTATCCCTTGATATATTTATGAAAACTTGAGAGTAGTATAGACAATACTAGAGTTAGTTATAAATTTAACCATATTGTTTGACCATAGTATTGAGGAACCAATAGAAATCCAAGATTGAATATTAGGACTAGACCTAACTTTTATAGTGAGATTCTATTAGAGAACTATAAACTTAGATTCTTGTCTTGATATTAGCAGAACAGTACATTAGAAAGCCAAGAGGAATAAATATAATATTTTCCTTGATCATACCTCGAACACAGAGATTAGCATACCACCCTTCCTAAGGAAACCATGATCTTATCTAGAGTCTCTCTATTTTAATTTTATATCTTGTTCCTCTGAAATCTTAGCGCTCGCTATTTGTGCGACGACTAATTATTCTTTTCTTTTCTTTTTCCTTCCAGTCGTGCCACCAAATCCTTCTGATTATAGGCCAAATAATTCTTTTATGTTAGGATATATAGTGTGAAAGGATTATAGTTTGCTAATCTTAAATTTTGAAAATATGTGCTTAGTAGTTAGAACTTGATAAGTTGAGCTGTTCATTTAGATTATAATTTTATGGTTATACCTTAGTTTTAAATCGCGTAATTTGCATCCATCACTCATTATAGGTTGTATCCTCTTTCACTTGAGTGCCAGTAACCCTTCCATTTGTATTAACAATTTTGTTCTATAAATATTATGATTAAGACTTAAGATGACCATTACCTATGGAGTTTTATAATACAATAGGATACCTTATTAAGTACCAAGATCTTTTCCGTATGTACCCCAATAAGAGTTTATACTTTATTTACAAGAACAATATTATTTTATAGGATCCCCTTAAGACTGTCACAGTATTAGTTTATTATTTTAAGTTGGGTAGTATACCTCACAATATAGTATCACATAGTCCTTTTGACATATTATTGAAGTGAATTGAATGCCATTAACTGTATGCTAGAATAAGAAGATAATATTTATTCAGACTGTAGAACTTAGAGGTCCATGCCCCTATTTGGTCGACTAGCAACTTAGACAAGGAGTTAGTATGACAACTGTAGAGACTGTAGAGTCTTTATCTTTTTGTGAACTTAAATTATTTTGTAACTTCTCTCATCATAATCTAGCGTACTTATATTTTCTGGACTACCTCGACTTATGCTGCTATTATAGCCTAGTTTTTACAAACTTATTCTTTTATCGAGCTTGATCATGATATATGTATTATTGGGGACGCCTACTAATACATTATCTAATTAGAATCAGTATATTAAGGTCTAGCTAACCTTAGTACATTTAGTTCGCCCTTCGTAATACTACTTTACGTGGATTGAGATATATAGTTGACTAGTAGACGAATATACTTGCCCTCTAGATATGTCAGAGCATATCATATCAAGTACATAACTGTACTGATGTGAGCATATGAATAGAAATTTACCAACTAGGATTTTAATCCACACCTGCCTTGACAATTCTTCTTTGAATTCTCTAATCGCCTTGATCCCCATACTTCTATTCTATTACCTCTCCCTTGAACTCTTTATTATTGTTTTGCGTCTTTCCTTACTTCAGAAAGACAAAACCTCATCCTTGGTATAAGTTTGATACATAGAGAGTACTAGATATACCCCATAGGCCAACCATATTATTTGATGACTATCTTTGGTAATTAAGGGCATATCATATATGATATATTTGTGTATTAAAACTTTTGAGGATTGAATAACATGATTAAATAAATTGAGGAATAATTTTCTTAAATGTATAGCCTTAGGCGATAGATAGGTAAATTCTAAGTTGGGTAGAAATTGCATTATTAAACTTAGGGTGAATTCTTTTAGATTGTGATCAAGTGAGATTAGATAGAGAAACCCTGTCATATTTTAACTTTTTGGACAAAATTATTTTAAGTTGGGTAGATTGTAAACCCCCTCACCTAAAATTAGGCCTATTTGGCTTAGATAGTGAGACTATGGCTAGTTTGAATCAAATTAGAAATAGAAAATTTCATTTTATTTAATTTTATAATATTTATGTCACTTAGCGCACCTTACCGTTGCTTCGATAATTGGAGCACTACACCAGCCATTGTCTACCTACAAATTTCACACTCTTGTCCTAGACATGACCGCTTTCTATTCTGACCTTGGTATAACTTATAATTATACTCTCTTGTGCTATATTTTTGTCGTACAACATTCGTCACAAATTTTATTATTTAATTCTAAATAAAATATGACTTTGTATCCTTGTGCGTTCCAATCAAAATTGGAGACACAATCTTAACCCGTTTCGTACAACCCAAATTATGATAATATTCTATTCTGAATCCTCTATGTCCATGACACTTGTGTTCCACGTAATTTTATCCCCATGTACATCTAATTAATTCAAGAACACCTTGCGCATTAATTTTAATTAATTTAACCCAATTTCCATCTTTGTGCAATTTTCTAATTGTTGGGTGCTTTTATGCAAAAGTGTATTGAGGTGTCCACACCATTAGATATGATACATAAAGAAACCCATTTTTTGTTCATATAAATTTTCTCTATGATTTTTGAAATGTGCAATGCTCAACATCGCCCCCTCACTTAAGCCTAGCCTTGTATTTTAAACAATGCAAATTATAGTCCTCCAAACATTCCCATGACATTTAGAAAATTATGGAGGTTAGGATGGAGGAAGGTACATAATAAGCTATAAATCTCTATCTTATACCATCCTTGACTTTCTATCGTGGCTTAGTTTTAATTTCTAGGATAAAATTTTTATAAGTTGGGTAGAATATAAAATCTCTAATTCTAAAAATAGTATTAATTAATTAATTAATTAATTAATATTAATTATTATCTAATTAGAAGAAATATAATTATTGGATTTTTTTTCTAGTTGATTATGCATTTAGAGATTTTGTGGAGCAACCGTAATTTTACCTTAATTATTTACATGTAGGAGACCCTGTGGACAGTTGATAGATTAATTGTATGCACTAAAATAAATTTCTCAAATTATATATATATATATATATATATATATATATATATATATATATATATATATATATATATATAAAGTTTATTAAAAGAAAAGAATAGAAAAAGAATAAGAAATGAAAATAGAATAGAATAAAAGAAAATAGAAAAAGAATTAGAAATTAACCAAAACCCTAAAAGAAAACCTAAATAAATCTAAACCCTAACTAAACCCTAACGAAACCCTACCCGCAACCCGCTACCCTAGACCCGCACCCCCGCAAATCAACAGCAGCAGCAGAAACCTAAAACCCGCGCACGCACTGCATTTTCCCCTGCTCCTCCTATATATATCATCTCCCATCTCACAAAACCCTAAACCCTAAACCTAAATCTTCATCTCCCAGAGTCGCCACCGCCAGCCTCGACACCACAGCCACCGCCGTTCACCGGAGCAGCCGTCGTTGCCGAACCGCGCGTCCACGTAAACCCCGCGCTGAGACAGAGATTGAACATCAACTTAGCCCTGTTCAGGCCTCGATTTCCGCATCATCGCTCGACCAAACTCGATCCCGTCTTCGCTAGTATGATCCCCACCTATCCCTCTCTAAATATCATAGATTAGTTCCCATCGTTCAGTGCTAAACCCTAGGTAAAAATTGACACAAAGTCGAAGAAAAACTACGTCATTTAATTTCAGAAAAACTGTTGCAACCACCCATGTTTAAGGACTCGTATCTCCCACCACAGAGATCCAAATTTAGTTTTTCTTCTTGCTATATAAAGAACACGTAACCGAGATTAATTTTGTCAATTACAATATTTTATTTATTGCTGTATGCTGAGTTTAATCAGATTAAAATTACGTAAAACCTATTTTTTAACTTCCAAAATTTGCGATACGGAGCGCGTCCCTCCAAACAGGACCGTCCCGTCGCATACTATTTGCACCAAAAGGTGCGTATGGTATATCCAGACGTATGGGCTTTCATAGAAACTGATTCGGACGCGTGTGCGCGTCGAAATCAACCCGTATCCATAAAAAGTCTCCATATCGCTACTTTTATAAAACCTTGCACCATTTATTGTACGCTCGTCAAAATATGATAAAACTTATGCTACTAGACTCGTGGTATCATGCTGGTCCTGTGACCCAATTTTTACACAATTCTGAGATAGTTGACCAAACCGTCTAATTGCGGGCCCTACGGTTGACTTTTTGGGCGAAATTATGTTCAGCTCACCGAAATTTAAAATTAGATATACCGATGAGTTCGTACTAATATTTAGAGTTAGTTTGACCTATAATTTGTCCTATTTTGAGACCTTTATCCTTGGCATGCTTTTCGGTGTAAAGTGGCCCACATGTGGACCATACTTTGACCCAAAATTACCATTTTGCTCCTGTGTCTAAATTGGACGAAAGGGTAGTGATTTTTACCTATCTCGCTGATTCTGGAAATGTTGGTGATGTCTATTTCAGCATCCGGAGACGTTTATTTGGAGGCCTTAGTTCCTGATCTCGTGTCCTTGACATCTGAACGCTTACACTATACAGATTTCTTGCCAGGCAAGTATACCTTGCCATTGTACTGTTATTCATACTCCATATGTTGCATGTATCTTTATTTTCATTATTTAGTTCATATATTTTAACTGCTATATAAACTATGCGTCCAAGAAAACTTGGGTGCAACGACGGTGTCGTCGTGATCTGTTTTTTTATGTGTATGCATTGACCTTGTTTATGAGACCGCCCCATTATCATGAAGTATCATTAGGTGCATTGGCCGTGACACAGCTGTTACACGAGTGTGAGTCTTATATAAATCACAGACTTGCGTGACAGGTCTGGCCTCCTATACGTATGGGCCGTGCATTAGGGATAACTAATGATAGAAACTTTGCATGCTAGAGGACTTAATAGTTATTAGTAGTCCATGGACATAGACTATTGTAGTACGGTGGTCCAATCCTTATCCTTGTTTGGTTGCAGGGTTGGGCTATTGTACTAAAGATAGGCTATGAACCAAATCGTGTCATGGATGTGACATGCTTAGAGCATGGGGTGAGGAGAATAACAAGTAAGGCATTTGGGCTCATTTGCACTTTTTTTGTATAACCCGTACGCTCCGTCGGAGATGCGCGATCCTTATGACCACTATATATTATATATTATCAGGCGGCCTATGCCGTTCAAAGGACGACATGCTTTGTAGGCCCCTGGATCTCCAAGAGAACTATGCCAATCTCATTTTAGCCAGATAGCCCACTTGTTGGAAAGTTGTTCTTAAACTGTATTCACTTAGATGGTTAGGTGACCCATTGGATATTTATTTTAGTACTTTATTAGCATGCTTCTATGTATCTTGTTACGTCCCTCTGAGGACCTGGTCCCTTTCCAGGTGTAGATGTTCATGTGTATTCGCAGGAGCGCAGATCTGGACTGGCTACTTATGTTTTGAGGAGGTCTTCCCTTCGAGCATCGTGATTGTTAGTTGATGTACTTATATTGTGTTTGATTTTATATTCTAGTTTGGTAGTGGATTTGTTTTCATCCAACTATCATCTTTAGATACTTTATATTGAGATCTAGTTTTATCGATATTGGTTATTTATTTATATTTGATTTTCTGTGGATGAGATTTAGATTATGCCTATGACTTGAGATAGTTTATACCACTTGTAGATTTGATATTCATAACTTGTGGATTTGATATTCATATTACAACGTACGTGTGTTATGGTTTTCGTATATTGGAGTCTCCATATACATGCGGCTGGCATGCTTACGTGTCCTAGTCCTACATATTTTGTGACTGGGGCGTGACACCACTCACCAGTATATTTTTTAATGTATTGATCTACGTCCCAACAGGTACTTGGAGGCATGAGGTTATTCAGAGACGTTAGAAGCTCGTCCAACTCAGTAAAAATTTGTCCGACATCTCGAAGCTTTTCAGTTCAAATTTTAGTTGTTTTATTTTCAAAATATTTTATATTTTCTTTAATAAAGGAATATGATGTATGAAATATTATATCGTATTTCAAGTTTCTAAAGATGTAAGCCAAGTACAATATTTTAAACAGTCTTTATATCCATTGCGAGCTATGAATTAAAGAATTATGTTTTTGTCTCATTATTGCTATATGGTTTTATGCATTAATTATATCTTGGTTCAATATATCCACTCAGTCTATTTTGTTATTATGCAAGTGTATGTCTTGTACAAGTGCAACCTAGGCTTTTACGTTATCACGTCAAGTGGTGACTTTTTGATCCTTCAAAATTTGAACGTGACATCCTCATCTCTTGCTCCGACTGTTATTCTGGAGGACATCCAACACATGCTCATGATATTCTTCACAGGTACTGGATGCACAAACAACAATACCAGCCACTGCCATATTCTTAGTGATTTCATGTATTTGTGTACTATTCAGTATTGTTGTACTTATGTTTGAAATCATTTTGTACCGTATTATCCGAGAATTTATTATTATATTCTATTTACTCGGGATATTATTTTTTGTGGTGTTTTTCTGCGTGATTTGATTTTTATATGTGATGTTATTATTATACTATACTTATTTCATATATTTTTCTAGTTATGGTATCATACTATTATATATATGAGATTTGTGTGATATTATTTATTGTATATTGCCTTCTATGACAACTTCCAAGAAAATTTAAAAAAAATAATACATACAACGACAAATTAGCAATGAAATGGTGACTGTCGAATTCGTTGCTAAGGGGATTACACAATGTATTAGAACCCTATTATAACCCTTTAGCGATGGATCAACGATGGCCATGGCCTAGCGATGAACAAATCTGTCGCTAATCCATCGTTAAATGATACAATAAGTTTGTGATACTATGTATCTGTCGCTAATATGCCGCTAAAAGATAAAATAAGTTTATAATACATTGTGTATCCATCACTAATCCATCGTTGAGGTATCAACTAATGTTTATATGTCGCTAGTTCGTTGCTGATCTATTGCTAGTTTGTCAATCTGACAACGTCTCAATGGTGGATTTATGCTAGCAACATGTTATCTACTGACAAAATATTTTCTTCGACAGTCTTAGTGATAGATTTTATGAAGATAGCGAAGTTATTTTTGTCGTTATTTTCTTGTATTATTTTAGTAACCATGGGGGGGTCAATTCTATGACGTATAGTCAAGAAATCAGAGCATTCCTCAAACTCAGCAGCGTCTTAAAGGAGGACCAACCAATACTATCTGTCATGGAGAATGACTTGTCAGCGGGCCGACTAAGGAAGAAAGCGGTTCAAAGGCGTCCAATTAGTTAATCCACCGACCATCTTCAACTCTATTGTGATTGAAAAAAAAAGTTGTTGCCACATAGCCTAGCAATGACAAAATTTTATTTTAAAATTCTTCTCCAATGTAATTGCCAAATAAATTGTGATGCTTACGTGATAAAAATTATAAAAAATAGTGAAATTGGTTTTATATTTCTAGATAATATACTTGATAATGTCTTCATCTTCATGTCATCAATCACGAATAAAAAATATTAAGAAAAAAAAGGAAGAAGACGATTTACAAATTGTAAAAAAAGTAAACATGTCATGAGAACACTTTTCTATCTCATTATCTTTTGTAAATATAGTTTTGGCATCTAGGAAAGAAATTGTCTTATACAGCTCATATAATACAGGAATCACAACATATTCCAAGATAATAGAGTTGGAGATGCTTTTCCCATATGCAGAGGATTCATGTTGATGATTGCTGAGATTTACTTTTATTTGTTGTGGTTGGCTTCTATTTCTCATTAGGGGACTATCGATCAATCTGGGCCTGAATAAATTGTGACTGGATTTAATCCAAATTTTGTAGGAGATCTTCAATATAGGCGGGACCCAAGTGGAAAGATAGCTTCATTTTGAATTAGATAACTTATGAGTTAGGGTTAGGGGTATGCATTGTAACGACCTGTTCCGTTCAAGCGGACAACCGATTGAAATAACGCAAGTGCAATGACCCGACCCACTTTACTTAGCGAGAAGACTCTTTTGAGGCAAAGAATTTTTAGACTTGGCCCTTCAGGAGTTCAGGCTTAGACTTTCAAAGGCACGCTTAGAGTATCGCTCGACCGAGGTAAATCATCGCTAAGGTGGGTGGCTACGATAAACTTATCTTTGCTTAGCCAGCACACTTAAAATATGGACGATACATTCTAGTCGCTAGGTGAATCATCCCTTGCATGCTAATAAAGAATATAATGCACCTAGATAAGGGAATAATCCCATCTTGTATTGCTTGTGTTAGAACATAGAAATAAAACTTGGCTTATAACTTGGACCCTCGCATGCTACCTTTTCTTCGTGTAAGTAGACCCTGCTATGCCTCAAGTAGATCATTATAGACCCTTCATAGTGCACTGCTTTACTCATTTACACTGCTCGCACTAAGAACTATGTTACTTAATATGTCCCTGTACGGTTTCACTCATCGCACTACCCCTTAAGCCCGTGCTAATATAAATGCTTATATTTTAAATATAAATGCATACTTGCCTGTTTACATTATAACTTATACTCATTTGCCTTATTTTAATGATTGCCACATGAATTATATATTTTAAATATAAATGCATACTTGCCTGTTTATATTATAACTTGTACTCGTTTGCCTCATTTTAATGATTGCCACATGAATTTATGTCACAATAAAGTAACACTATCTTTATCGTGCATGCATCTAGTTAGCCAGATGACTATCAAATAGTCCTCCTGTGCAAGTATAAACCTGAAAGCGTTTGGGACCGTTAGGTCACCAAGGCAATTCCCGAACCAGGAGATTGCATCATATCAAGTAAAGCAAGAATCACAGCTCGTGGAGCATACTCATTCTGAACAAGAATCAAGAATTAACATGTCATTGAATCCCTTGAAACTGAGATCCAAGACTTGCATGTCGCGGACAACTTGTGCACAAGTTATTAAATGGGTTCCTGCTGACGGTCTCTGGGGCACTGGGGCCGATCCGATCTGGACGTAACATCTGTTAGTCTATCTGTTCGGGAAGAATGGCGTGTAGCACCTTGTGAACCTTCCTTCATGCCATTCTTGAGTCGTATACCATTCTCACTCTTAGACTAAGTAGTTGTCAGTTCGGGCAGGATGGATGTGATGCCTCATTCCTTGAGTCGCATACCATTCTCGCTCTTGACTATAACCCATCCTTTATGGCTATGCCAGTGACTCCTGTTCAGATAGATAAGTCATCCTTGCTTAGCGGCAATTAACGTTCGAGTCATTGCATCGTATCTAGAATCTGAAACACCTAAACGAATATGAGTGAAAGAAATCTATACATTACTCAATACTTGAACATCTTCTATAACACACCTGAATAATCCGTGTAACTCATGCTCCTGAAATAGAACCTCGCTCATGAAACTTATGTTTGCTTATGCTATTGCCCCTGAATTTTATTATATATACTCGAGCTTGGTTTAACTTAGTTTGCCTTAGACAGGAAAGGACAAATGGTAGGTTGGTAAGTCTCGTCGTATTACTCTTATATCGCACGATACACTACCACACGAGTTAGGCTTTTTATTATGCCATGAAACTAATCCTAAGGCAAGATTAGAAAGATAACTTAATAGATGGTGCATGGAACCTTTATAACGTGTTTGGATTTTTCAAGTAGGCGGGAAGCTCACTACTAGTGCATTCATGTACTAATAACCTACCAGATTGCTTGCAGGGTACGAAAGAGCCTCATTCGGTACGAAAACCCCCTATGTGCGTGCTAAGGCAAGTAGTTTGCTCTAAAGTCTTGGAACGTTGCATCCGGAACTAAAGCACATATACAAGATATAATATTAGAATATCGCCTATGCATCACTCCACAAATGTAGTCACTTGGCACGCTTTTATTATTCAGAGAGAGGGCATTGAGCGACTTATAATCTCGGCCTAGCGTCACCTGTAACACATGTTCAATATCAATAAAGTGCTTATTTTACTTCTATACTTATGTTATTCAATAGTTTCGCTATTGACAACTCTGTGAACTTGTTACCAATTGCCTGTTTATTTCTTATTTCGCTGCATTTGGGCTATCTGTGCGACTCTGTGACTTAGTCATTTTGCCATCTGTTCATATCATGTCCTTGCACGGTTGCAACTTGTGCTCGTGCGATATCACATCCAGATTTAAAAAGATCGTCCTGCGGGAGCGCTGGAGTGGTGAATCGCGCCTAGCGGGGACGGCCGATTACCTGTGAGAGATCGGGGCGTGACAAGCATTATTCAATTTTGGACCGAGAACCAAACCAAATCGAATCAAATCAAATCGAATCGAATTGAGTCGAATCAAATCGAATCGAATCGAATCGAATCGAATAAGAGATTCGGTTCAGTTTAAAGAAAATTATATTCGGTTTCGGTTTTGAAATTACTAAATTTTCTTATTCGGTTTCAGTTTCAGTTTTGGGTTTCGATTTTGGTTCAAAACCGAAAATCGAATAAAAAATTTAGTTACTATATATATATACACACACACTAAATATATCTAGTTATATTTAGTTACTATATATATTAACAAAAAGGTGTAAATAAACCAAAAATTGAATAAATCGAATAAACCAAAAAAATTGAATAAATCGAATAAACCGAAAACCAAACCAATTTAATTCGGTTCGGTTTGGTTCGGTTATGGGCCATTTGGGTTAAGTTTTGGTTTTGCTTATTCAATTTTTGGTTCAATTCAATTTTCGGTTATTCAGTTCAGTTTGAAACAAATTAACTGAATGCTCACCCCTAGTTGAGGTGAGCATTATTAGGTTTTAGACTCGGAATAAGAGATTTGGTTTGATTTGAATTTTTTTTTGGTTCGACTTCGATTTTAAAAATATTAATTTTTTTTTCCTCAATGTTAGTTTTGGATTTCAATTTTGGTACATAATCAAAAATCGAATAAAAATTCTAAAATTATATAAATGTCATGACGCGCACCAGGAATAAAGAACGAGTAGTGAGCAACGCCCAGCCTACGCCACAGAATCGACGGTAGAAGTTGTCTTGGTCAACAATACTAACTAAATATCTCACACAATATACATAAGGTACCTGTAAATGTCATCTCCACTCCAAACGGAGGAACAAATATAATGACATGATAATGATATCCATACTCAAATCACAATATCAAACTACGGAAGATAAAGCACGATATGGAATAAGGAAGAAGAAATAGAAATCATAATACAATCACAAGTCCACAATAATATATACATGCCAAAAGTTTCAATAAAAGTCTAATACAAGTCTAAACAATAAGTCTAAGCCTCCTCAGTATCTGGCACTAGGTCCTCCTGCTCTAAAGGAGTATCCTCTAATGATACAATGTCCTGCGGCCCATAGTAAGTGGGACACTGGTCCACAAGACAATCATCTGAAAAATATATATAGTCAGGATTGGAGCGAAGTACATACCTCTGAAAGCAGTTCCAAATACATATTCGAGCATATATAACAGATAACAGAAAAGGATACAAGATAACTAGCCATAAGAAATGGAATGAACTAGAGTGAACATGTAATGTACTGGAATGAAGAAAAAATAATATGAATAACTATAATTTAAATAGAAACAGATAAAAGTAACTAATGTGCCATAGAGTACAAGTTCATTATGTGATCGGTTTGGGTTGAATACGAATATAATATGGTAACTCAATTACACGTATGATATGTAATCGACATGTACACGAATATACTTTGGCTTGATCACATAACCAACTCCTACTCCCCCATCCTCGACTAATACTAATGGATCCAATCATGACACGTTACAAAAACAAATATGGGCATACTAAACACGAGCAGTATGTGAACACAAAATACACGATAATCAATACCCGATACACACGATAAAATACATGTGAAGGAGTACCCGCTAAACAAGGTAAGGGGATAATATCTTCTGACATGATCCATATAGTATGAGTTCGTGTAACCACTGTGTCGGAATCAAGTATACAGTTCTAGAACATGCAATATATACGCCATCTTGAAATAAAAACTAACAGAAAGATATAATCACTATGGTCCTGAGCAAAGGTATCTCTCGATGCCCAAGCTGGTATCACACAATCCTATATATGAATTGCATATCAATAAGGGTGATACAAGTGATAATAAACTAAGATGTATTAAGGATGCTCTTCTAGGTCATGACTAGATCCATTCCAAGTTAATAAGTCTAAATTGGTTACTAATTAGACAATATTAGCTTATAATAGCTATATAAGGCCATTAACTAGATTAGTATGGTAGTACTAGCTAGTTCTAGTAAATACATTAGCTATCTTAACTAATGAGTAATATACTAGTTAACATTAACATACTACTATCTAATAGACTAGCTATTAGCTAACATATAATTGACATCTCAACATCAACTGGTAGCTAACAAGTAATTGGCATCCTTGCTTGCTAACTGATACTTAACTAACAACAATTACTAACTGAAAGCTAACTGCTATGAACCTACTTAGCTGATAAAAGTTCATATACTGATACTAACTGACATTACTAACCCAACTCACTAGCACCTATAGTTGAACCTAGTGACTGGCAACTAAATGAGATACATATATTAACTATCCAACTATTTTATCCTAATAACAGGTACTCAGATATCAGACACTAACTAATTGATACGTATATACTATCCCACTTAACTTGATTAGATAACTGATACAAACTATATGCTAACTGTTATATACACTATTAACTGACAGTGCAACCACCTACTAAAACTAATCAGTCATTACTAACACACTACCTTCTTTGTTACCTGCTACCTGCAACCTCATTGCCTATTATGAACACCTGCATTAACACCACTAACACCCATAGCAGCAACAACATTATGAACATATTGTTGCTACTGTTACTACGTGCTGATTTGCCCAGCAATATATCAAGTGTCCTTCTCTACTTTCAATCAACTGACTGCTGAATCTCATCCTCTACACTCCTAATTAACTGACCTGTACCCTACTACTACTACTACTACTGCTTGTTGTACTCCTAGGTACTACTACTATCCCCTATACTTCATACTACTGGCACACACTGCCATACCTGATACACATAGCTCCACACGCACACAACACACTGAATACATATCAGTCATTAATTTACTACTACATACTACTACCACTGATACCAAGCTAGAGTATCACACACCCTTGTATACATATCTCATCCGAAATGCACATGATTCCCCATCTTGCCAATGCCGGTAATACTTTGCTGCTACTGTTCTGATTTATTGTAATTGTTATTGCACTAAGGTTGCTGATGCTCCTAGGTCTGAAACAGACCTGGAAATCTCCACTCTTTAAACCACTGCACACCACATTACAATAAACTGTGCACTATAATTCTATAAACCCGAGCACTGGGCATTTTCCTTTTTCCTCTAACACAAATATCACTTCCAAACCAACCCCCACCCTACTAACTACACACTCAAGTCACTGCTTGGTCCCTCTTCCAAAGCCAATAACCCCGACCCCTTGCACTGCAAGAACAGTTGCTGTTGCTCATACCTTCTTTTACTTGCCCTGCACCTCTCCTCTCTCTAACTAGCACACCCAATATCTACATATAAGACACAACAAATATATGCTTATATATAATTAATAATAGATATGTATACACATGTATCATATACATATATATAGTAAATATAAACACTATGAGCACTTAGACAAATACTTGGCATGCTATAGCATGACACTCTATGATACACACCCAATAAAGATGCCAAAACCCAATTTCTCCAAGATAACCATTTCTATATATCACATATATAATATAATAGCTAATGCAACTTGCTGCACTAAGAATCGAGGACTAATTGCACAAAATACCCAAATTGAGCTCCGTATCATACCATATCATAAAATATCATGATACGGCCTACACTAATCCATTTGTGGACACTTACGTAGTCCTACAATCCCGATATAAGTCTAATTAGATATAATTTGTCTCATGATACACAATTGATGTTTCAATCTCGTATTTCTCCCAAAATACACACAAAATACCATGTAGGAGATACAATACACCACCAATTAGCATAGAACTTATTCCTATAGGTAGCCCTATACTATTGGGATAATACTAAAGGTCAAATACATGATTTAGAATCTACAATAAAGAGGAATTCAGAAATTATCAATTGGGAGGGGTTCCCAATAAATTATTCCTACGGATACGATCTCTCCACCCAAGCTCCTTCTCCTTGCTTCTCTAAGCTCCAAAGCTCCTTAAGTGGTAGGAATGAGAGGGAATGGAAGTGAATTGAGGGAGAATTTAATGAAGGGAATGATAAAAAATTGGGGATCTAATTTCTAGATCTAAGTGAATACAAATGAGAGGAGAGTGAGAGGAGAGGCCTCTCTAGTAGTGGCCGGGCCCCTTCCTCCTTTCCTAAGTCACTTATAAATGTCCCATGTACTACTCCATGATGTATTATAAAAAAATAATTAGGGAGGGCTATTTGGGTAGTTTCTAAGTAATTCTAATTAAGATAATTCTTATTAATTAATTATTGAGAATGGTCTAATGGGCTTGGGTCCAAGTTAGGCTCACTAGTTGTCATGACAAGTCTAATTGGGCTTACAAGTAAAGAATCTAACTATTGGACTAGCCTCCTAACTTAAAAAAATAATACAAGTACACATAATTTATAACATATTAATAAATAAATAATTAATACAAGCATCAATTAATATCTATAGCACACTAATATTAATATTTTATTCCTAAAATTAAATATTCTGCCAATTTACCAAACTACCCCTAGTTGGCAAAGTGAGGGTGATAATCCTACCCACCTTAGAAAAATTTTATTCTCAAAATTTAAGAAAGAGACTAGCTACAAATAAACAATCACAAAAAGCAAGAAAGAATTATACCTCACGGCTTAAACATATAAGGTAACGCTCGCTCATCTCGGATTCCCTCTTCCAGGTAGACTCCCATGGAGAGTGATACCTCCACACGATGCATACCAAAGGAATCGTCTGGTTCCGCAATACCTTCTTCCTGCGATCCAGAATCTCTACGGGTTGCTGTGGATAGCTGAAAGTAGGACCAACCTCGATCTCCGAATGGTCCAATACATGGCTAGGATCTGCCACATACCATCTCAGCTATGACACATGGAACACGTTATGCACTCCCTCTAATACAGGCGGCAAATCTAGTCTATAGGCCACTGCACCGACCCTCTCAAGAACACCGAAAGGTCCAATGTACCGTGGACTAAGCTTCTCACCTCCACCAAAGCGAATCGTGCCCTGTATTAGAGAAATCCTTAAGAACACCAGATCGCCAACCTAGCACAAAACATAGCCTTAGCACTCTAATTATAACAAGCAATCGCAACAATACAAAATAAAATCTGTACCTCAAACTCCAATGGTCTCCGGTGGCTATCGGCCCAATACCGCTGTCTGTCCTGTGCCACCCGAAGCCTATCTCTAATAAGCTTCACCTTCTCAGCTGCATCAACAACCATCTCTGGTACCAATAAGGCTCTTCCACCAACATTATCCCAGGATAATGGAGTACGATATCTCGGTCCATACAATACCTCAAATGGTGATATCTCGATATTGGCCTGGTATCTGTTGTTATAAGCAAATTCTACCAAGTTAAGGTGATCCTCCCAAGAGCCCCCAAGGTCCAAAACATAAGTGCGTATCATATCCTCGAGAGTCTGGATAGTCCTCTTCGTTTGTCCATCTGTCCGGGGGTGGTATGTAGTACTAAACTTGAGCTGGGTGCCCAAGCTAGCCTTCAAACTCCTCCAGAAGTAGGATATGAAACGACTATCCCGATCCGAGTATGCTAACAGGAACTCCATAAAATCTGACTATCTGACGCACATACATCTCCACGAGCTTCTCCATAGGCGTACCCACTTTGAATGGCAAAAAGTAGGTGGATTTGGTTAACCTATCAACGATAACCCAAATCGCGTCTTTATCTCCTAGAGAACGCGGAAGCCCCGATACAAAGTCCATCGTCACATGTTCCCACTTGTCACGACCCGCACCCGGTATAGGGGCACGAGTGGGAATGTACGTCCAGCCTACGCCACAGCATCGGCGGTAGAATATTGTCTAAGTCTCAATAAATACTAACATAACTAAATACAAGTCAATGATATCAATCTCTATAAGGAGGATAATATACATCTCATAATATCTCATAATATAAACTCAATCACAACCACTATAAGAGTAAGGCACGATAAAAGATAAGAAGAAAGACATAGTCAACCACAATGTCTCAAAATAAATATAAATCACAGTCTAGTTGTCCAACATAAAGTCTCCACAAGTCTCAGCATAAACTAAGAATAAGTCTAAACATAAACTTAATAAACCTCAAATAAGTCTCAATACATAAGATAAATACTACCTAGATAGCTGCAGGTAATGTCTCCTCTAAAGGAATAGTCTCTAAGATCTCTGGTGTGTAGTTTGCATCTATACCTGGTCTATAGTGTATAGTACAAAAATTCTCAAGATCCTCTGAAAAAATATCCAGTCAGAATTAGAATAAAGTACAAGCACTAACAGCAGTTCCACATATATTGACAAAAACTATAACTCAGTGTACAGAAATACAAGACAAATATGAATACTATCAATAAGAAATACTGGAATAAAGAAATACTGGAAATAAAAAGAATACTAAAAATAGAAGGAATACTTGAGCATATGTCATCATCAATGTACATCTAGCAATGAATAGAAATACAAGTGCACGCTAGAATAATGAACTGGTATATATAAGTGAATGCTAGAATCATGACTAGAACATAAGGAATACTAGATCAATATACTAGAGATACATGTCAATTATACCAGTTCCTTATGTATACCAGTTCCTTATATATACCAGTTCCTTATGTATACCAGTTCCTTATGTTCTAGAACATAAGGAATCATAGCTAGTCATACATCTAACTAAGTGTGTGAAACATCATCATATTATGTGATCGGCTTGAGACTGATTAGGCTTGCTATGTATGACTAGCTATGATTCATGTAAGGTTAGGCTAACCATCCGGATAGCTATGATGCAAGTAATAGTCAGGCTAATTATACACATCAGGCTAGAAGACATGTAATGGTTAGGCTGCACCGACGTGAGGTGTGGGTGAGCTATGATTCATATAAAGTTTGGGTATTATCACATAAGCTACTAATATTTTCTCGTTTTTCCCAGCTATCACGATGGATTCCAAATTATGACTCCTCATGATAGGTCTCGATGATGCTAACTCGTGTATACAACAGTGTCAAAATTATGTACGCTATACAACTAGAATTATAGAGAGAATCAACAAAGTAAAAATTGTCAGAGAATGTACTCGCTTGTGGTCCTTAGCTGGCTATTCTAATGTCATGGTTCTAAATTCTTGTCTGAACAATCCAATAATCCTATAGACATCATATAATAAATATTGCATCAGACATTACAATAACACACACAATCAGAACACAATAATCTCAGAGACTATGCTAGGGGTGTCACGTCTGTAGTTGCTGTGTATAACAGACAGTCAATGATATGGTCTTGCCAGTATGTCAGTATATATATGGCGGTCTGCTATCATGCCACATGGTCACAGGTCAATATAACTACAGGGTATCTGTGGTTACACTCGGGTCATCTAGTACATAGACATATTATACATATTATTAACTAACATATACATTAATATCCATTAGTTACAAATATTATATATATATATATATATATATATATATATATATATATATATATATATATATATATATATATGCACTTTAAATAGAATTAATACTTTGTATATATATTAAACATATATTAGGGAGATATACTATATATATATACCAAAGTACATTTAAACCGATACTAATACATGTACCATACATATGTACTAATTAGGTTCATATACATTATGGATGTATATATATCATATACACATAATAACCATATACGTATACCATTACTAATAAGTACATTCATACACACAAATTATATATCTATATACCAACATATGCGTATACTAAATACACAATACACGTATCATAGCTAAAAATATACATATGCATACAAACGAGGAAAGCATGTATGTGTGTACGTGTACATGTATGTGAGAGGGGACTCAAACCTGGCTACGTAGGATGAGTCATGGTCGACGACGAGGGTTTAGCAGGGTCGGAAGGACAACGGCCGAGTACAGGCGGCTTGCGGCGGGTCTGTGTCTGAGCTCTGGTCGGTTCAGTCTGGGTTGATGTCGCGGCACTGCTATAGGTCTCCGGTCGACGAGAAGAAATGGTCTAGCAGGTGAGCGACGGGGTTGCTGGCGGTTCAGGTGAGCGGGTCAGGCCTTCGATCGTGTGCAGAGGAGTTCTGGCGACGAGTCCAGCGGGGATGGCGAGGTCCGACACTGTGCAGGCAGCTGTAGCGGTTGAAAGCGGGGTCGTGCTTCTCAGATCAGTCTGAGATACGTTGGGTTAAGGCATGGGGTGCCTGGGTGGAGATGAAGTCGGTCGTCGAGGAAGGTGTCGGGGAGAAGATTCAGGCGAGTGCTTCCGGTCGTTGGAAGGATGTATGGCTGCAGGCTCGGGAGAAAGTTGGGAGGTCCGGTGGAGGTCTCGGCGGTGAGTGCTGCTTCAGGTAGGAGGTCAAGATATGAACAATAAATGGGAAGAAGAAGATGAACAGGAAGGATGGGGGTTGTCGGCCGAGTAGTAGTAGTTTAGGTTGAGAAAAAGGAAAAAACAAGGAAAAGGAATATTTATATGCAATTGGGTTAGGTTGACCTAGGAATAGGCTTGGTCAAAGCCCTCTTGGGATTGGGCTTTGCCATGGATATTTCAATGGCTAGGATTTAAATGGATTTAAAAATGGAAGGCTAAGATGCATTGGTTCAAGGTTTTTGAGGCCATGGTTCAAGGAGATTGATGTTGCAATTGCACACTCCCGAAAATTATAGAAAAATACACATGAAAAGAAATGGGTTTATTTTTGTGTCGTGTCCAAAGGGATGGATACCTTAATGCATTTGTGCACAAAAGTGCCTAACAATTGGAAAATTACACCAAGTTAGGTTTATGATTTAATTAAATTAAATTAAGAGCAAATGGTGTTCTAAATATTAATTAGAAGTACAAGAGACTGGAATTAAGTGGGACACAAGTATCATAAATGAAGTAGACTTAGAATAGAATATTATCCTAATTTGGGTTGCTCAAAATGGATCGAGATTGCGTCTCCAATTTTGATTGGAACGCACAAGGATACAAGGTTGGATTTATATAGAATTAAATATAGTCGTTTGTGACGAACGTTGTGTGACTAAAATGAAGCACAACAATACATGGTTATGAGTCACACAAAGATCAAGATAACAGTCTGGCATGTCTAGGATAAGGGTGTAAAATTTGTTGGAAGATAATGGCTAGTATAGTATTCTAATTATCGAAGCAACGGTAAAGTACAACAATCAAATAAATCACAGCAATTTAAATATAATTAAATATTATGCAATCATTTACACATTAATTATAAAAAGACAAAAATACCTCTAATCTAAAATATGGGGGTGACAAGTCTACCCTCCTTAAAAGAATTTTGTCCCCAAAATTAAAATAAAACTAGCACAAGGACAAACAATCAAACAATGAATTATACCTCAAGTCTCGATGAGATACGGATACTGCTCGCGCATTTTGTCCTCTCTCTACCAGGTTGACTCATCTGGAGAGTGATGTCTCTATGCAACATGAACCAAGGGAATAGTCTGGTTCCGCAATGCCTTCTCTCTATGATCCAAGATCTCAACGGGTTCTTTAGGATAGCTGAGTGTCGGTCCAACCTCGATCTCCTAGTGATCTAGTACATGACTAGGATCTGCCATGTACTTTCTCAGCTGTAACATATGGAATATGTCACGCACTCCATCGAGAGCAGGCGGCAAGTCAAGTCTGTAGGCCGCTGCACCGACCCTTGCAAGAATACTGAAGGGCTCGATGTAACGTGGACTAAGCTTTCCGTCTCTACCAAAATGAATCGTGCCCCGTGTCGAAGAAATTCGTAGGAACACCAAATCGCCAACCTAGAACAAATAATATTAATGCACAATATAAAATAAAACAATCACAAACAAATAAAACAAAACCTATACCTAAAACTCTAGGGGTCTACGGTGGCTATCGACCCAATATTGATGTTTGTCCTATGCCACTCACAGTCTGTCTCTGATAAGTTTTACCTTCTCTGCTGTATTCACAACCATTTATGGTCCTAACAAAGCTCTATCTCCAACATTATCCCAAGATAACGGTGTACGACTCCATATAAAGCCTCGAATGGTAACATCTTAATGCTGGCCTGGTAGCTGTTATTGTAAGCAAACTCTACTAGGTGTAGATGATCCTCCCAAGAACCTCCGAGATCTAAAACGTAAGTACATAACATATCTTTAAGAGTCTGAATAGTCCTTTCAGACTGCCTGTCTGTCTAGGGGTGATACGCGGTACTAAACTTGAGCTGAGTGCCCAAGCTAGCCTGCAGACTCCTCCAGGAATGTGAAGTAAAATGACTATCCCGATCTGAGATGATACTCACAAGAACTCCATGTAATCTGACAATCTGCTGTATGTACATCTCTGCTAGCTTCTCTGTCGATGTACCCACTTTGAAGGGTAAGAAGTGGGCTGATTTGGTCAACCTATCTACGATGACCCAAATCACGTCCTTTCCTCCTAGAGAACATGGAAGTCCTCAAACGATGTCACGACCTGCACCCGGTGTAAGGGTACTAGTCGGAAACAACGCCCAGCCTACGCCGCAGAATCGGCAGTAGAACGCTGTCTAGATAATCTATCTAATATAATGAACCACCAATAATGATAAAATACTCAATCACAGAACTAAGATAGAATGAGCACGAATCAGATAAAGAATAGAATAGTCACAATACAACTCATGAGTCTAAAATAATACATCAATGAGTCTGAAGAAAAACAGAAATAAGCTGGAGACAAATCCAGTACAAAAGAATACTACAAAACTATAAAGCTACAACTCCAGGGTCAACTGTCTCAGTTGGGATAAGTCCCTCTTGAGCCAGGGTCTCAGAATCTAAACCCACAACATCCTGGGGTCCATAGTAGGTAGGGTACTCCTCAGTGTCATCTGGAAAAATATTTCCAGTCAGGAAGGAGCAGAGTACAACCCTAACAGCAGTTCTCAAATAATGATAAAAACTATATAACAGTAAATAGCCGTGGATAAACAAGATGCATAAATAGATACAAGAAATGTATAGACAATAAGGAAGTACCGGAAAGAAATACAATAATGAACAATATGCTGATGGAACAAGAATATTAATGACTAAGTGTGTGAGTACTAGCTTTAACATGTGATCGGCTTGGGAACTTGCACAAGAGTATAATGGCCTGGCTGATTATACGTGCGGTGTATGATCAACACTCACAAGGAATAAGACATGCACAAGGAGGGTATGATCACATATCTACACTAAAATACTCCCCACCCCCGACTGGTATAATAGATCCAACCACGGTACGTTATGGCACGAGATTCCCCAAGAAGAGAGCGACTCTTCCCGAAAATCGGTGTCTGTACATGTACAAGATAACCAATGAAACAATACTTGCACCATATACACCATATACCAAGGAATAACATCTCATGACGAGATCCGGATATACCAATCCGTGTAACAATAGTGTCAAGAGAACATGTAAATCTATACTAGATACAACGAACATAGAGGATATCATAAATGAGAAACTATCAGAGAATGTACTCGCCTGAAGTCCAATGAACAGTCTCACAAATGTCTGACTCGGTGCCTCGAAGACCTAGATATGGAATACCACATTAAAACAAGGTCCCGGAAAGAGAACAAGTCAAACTAGACAACTTCTAGGTTAATAACTCAATTCTAAGGCAAAAGTCAACTATGGTCAACTCTAAAGTCCACTAAAGTCAAACATGGTCAAACCCAAAGTCAACCTTACAAAACATCCATAAAATAATATAAAAATAAAATACAACAATTTAGGAATCAAATTAGATTCCAAAAGAAACTCACACAAAGTATACTAATAATACAATTAATATATACCTTAAAAATATATATATACAACCCAATATTCATATAATTAAAATACTATATTATAACAATTATTATACCTCACAAAACACATATATATATACATATAAATATATACAAATACAATATATAATATATACATTAAATCTGTCAAAGCGTCACTGAAAACAGTGAGCTAAGAATACAATTTAATTAAAACGGCTAATAGTGACAGTTGCGTCTGTCACCGAAAAACTGTCGCAGAAAAACTGAATACAATTCCTACTGCCGACTGGATCGCTGACAGTTTAAAACCGTCGCAGAAAGACTGTCGCGAAAAATCCGCTCAGACCCGCCCACTGCTAATTAATGACAGATTTGTCATTAAATGCATTTAAATGCACAGAGTTACAGCGGCTGCTGTATCGGCTAATTAATGACAGTTTTACTGTCATTAATTCACTGTTACTAAAACAATCAATATATATATATATATATATATATATATATATATATATATATATATATATATAACAATATATATATACAATAAAATCACAATAAAATATAATTAAATAACTAATAATTATATACTTATATATATACACATCTACACTTATAATTAAATACCAATTGTTACAAACTCATGTACATATTAATGTACATATTTTATATGGCTAGAAGCACACCTAAAATATATACATTAATATACAATAAGTTCATAATAATTATAAATAATACAATTACACAATCAAACACATAAATATTTTTTTATAAAATATTTTATGTATAAATTATATTATTTAACAAGTAGTAACATATATATTTGCATGCAAGAAAGCTACATATTATATTGTACATTATATTAGCACACACAAAATATAGATCTATGCTACAATAATTACTATAAAATAATACACAAAATAAATATATAATATCCATATATATTTACTAATTATAAATAAAGAATTGAACCACAATTAATTAGATCTATGCAAAATACACACAATTGGAGAGTATCTCACCGTATCCCACTAGATCTAGGATACGCATGCGACACAAGTCCAACACACAACCAAATGCACCCCGAAGGACACAAACAAATCACAAATAATATTTATGAACAAATCAAAGTGTCAAAAGTAGATCTATGTGTCCGTGTCAAAATACGACATGTTCAAAGTCCCGTGTCGGAGGAAAACCCCCAAATGACACGTATCACCAAATAGTTGGGATACGAACCACAAGTATCCCAATATGGACACGACACTAGCCTCAAACACAAATCTCATATCCAATTGATCTATAGGATCAATTGACACACACAACAAAATGTAAATTCGGAATTCCAACAAAATTGATACAAAAAGCACCATAACTTTCTCCATGGGTCTCCTATGAACACAAAACAAAGTCCTATGGGTAGTACATACATATAGGTTGATTTTACATGATTAAAATCCCAGATTTAGAAGCTATTTAAATGGAAAAAATCTGAATTATACCTATTGGGAGATGGATTCCCAATGAAACCTCCAATTGAGATGAACTTGCTTCCAAATTGTAGATCCTTGCTCCTCTTTGTAGATCCTTGCTTCCTTCTTCTAGATCCTTGCTTTCTTCTTCTCTAATGATGAATTGGGAAGAATTTAGAATAAAATTGGTAGGGAATTGGATTGGGAATGGAGGGAATTTGGTAGTGGGAAAATTCTAGATCTAGATTTGGAATGAAATGAGAGGAGAGAGAAATTTCCCCCCCTCATTAATAGGCCGGCCATAGCCCCTCCCCCAAGCAATTGTAAAATGTCCAATGTACCCCTTGTGGCCTCTCATGAAGAAATAATTAATGAAGGAAGCTTCTAGTCTAATCATTTAATTAATTTAATCCATCTCCTTAACTATGGGCTTTCTAAATGGGCCAAGTCTAACTAGTTAATTCATGTTGGTCCATGGGTCCAAACTAAACTAGTTGGGTCCACTAAAATAAGTCCAAAATAATTAAATAATAACTAACAACAATTAAATAATACAACAAATAATTATTTACCATGCACAATATTTATTTAAATAGGAAATTACCAAAATACCCTTTCCTAGAAAATGTGGTAGTGACAAGTCTACCCTCCTTAAAATAATTTCGTCCTCGAAATTCAAAGACGAAAACTACCCCCAGAAAATCACAGAACATAACTAAAGAATCACAACTAACTAATGAACAGAACATAACAATGAACAGAACATAACTAGAAAATAACATACCTCAAGGTACAAACAAATATGGATAACGCTCTCGCATTTCATCCTCTCTCTCCCAGGTAGACTCCCCCGGAGAGTGATGCCTCCATACGACGCGCACCAAAGGAATAGTCTGGTTCCTCAGCACCTTCTCTCTCTGATCCAGAATCCCAACTGGCTGCTCTGGATAGCTAAGAGTAGGGCCCACCTCTATCTCTGAGTGATCCAATACATGACTAGGATCTGCCACGTATCGTCTCAACTGCGACACATAAAACACATTATGCACTCCCTCCAATGCAGGTGGCAAGTCTAGTCTATAAGCAACTGCACCGACCCTCTCTAGAATAGTGAAAGGTCCAATGAATCGCGGACTAAGCTTTCCGCCTCCACCGAAGAGAATCGTGCCTCGTGTCGGAGAAATCCTCAGAAACACCAAACCACCCACCTAGAACAAAATACCACCTTAAGAACTTAATCTATAACAAACAACCAAGAACAAACAAAAATCTAAACTATACCTCGAACTCCAAAGGTCTCCGATGGCTATCGGCCCAATGCCGCTGTCTGTCCTGCGCCACTCGAAGTCTGTCTCTGATCAACTGAACCTTCTCTGCTGCATCCACAACCATCTCTGGCCCAAGCAAAACTCTCTCTCCAACATCGTCCCAAGACAAAGGAGTACGACACCTCCGACCATATAGAGCTTCAAAAGGTGACATCTCTATACTGGCCTGGTAACTGTTGTTGTAAGCAAACTCTACCAAATGGAGATGGTCCTCCCAAGAACCTCCGAAATCTAGTACACAAGTGCGCAACATATCCTCGAGAGTCTGAATAGTCCTCTCTGACTGCCCATCTGTCTGGGGATGATATGCAGTACTGAACTTGAGCTGAGTGCCCAAACTCTCCTGCAAACTCCTCCAGAAATGAGAAGTGAAACGACTATCCCGATATGAGACTATGCTGACGGGAACTCCATGTATCCTAACGATCTGCCTCGCATACATCTCTGCCAGCTTCTCCGTAGACAAACCCACCTTGAAAGGCAAAAAGTGGGCCGACTTGGTCAACTTATCAACAATGACCCAAATCGCGTCTTTCCCTCCTGGAGATCGTGGTAGTCCGGACACAAAATCCATAGTAATGTGTTCCCACTTCCACTCTGGAATGGGTAATGGCTGAAGTAAACCTCCTGGCCTCTGCCTCTCGGCTTTCACCTGCTGGCACACTAAGCATCTGGATACAAACTGTGCCACTTCCCTCTTCATGCCATACCACCACACACTCTCTCGCATATCCCGATACATCTTGTTAGCACCTGGATGTATGGAATACTGAGAGCGATGCGCTTCCTGCAACACCTCCTCACGCAACTCCCCACTAGGCACACACAATCTAACTCCATGCCTCAAAGATCCATCCTCTGCAGTAGTGAAATCATCCTCCAATCCTGCTCTCACCTGAGCTCTGATACTCCTCAAAGATACATCATCATACTGTGCTGCCTTGATCCTGTCCATCAGATCTGAGTGTATCTGCAATCCCCACATCTGCATAGCACCACCAGGAACAATCACCTCAATGCCCAAGATCTCCAAGTCCTCCAACAAATATCGATCCTGCGTCAAGAACATAGCTACCGGATACCTGCTCAAAGCATCGGCAACTACATTGGCTTTCCCAGGATGATATTGCAAAGAGATATCAAAATCCTTCATCAGTTCCAACCACCGACGCAGCCTCATATTCAACTCCTTCTGTGTGAAAACGTACTTCAAGCTTTTGTGGTCTGTGAAGATCTCCACACGCTCTCCGTACAAATAATGTTTCCACAACTTCAGAGCGAAAATGACGGCTGCCAACTCCAAATCATGGGTAGGATAGTTCTTTTCATGAGGACGCAATAGCCTGGATGCATAGGCAATCACTTTCCCATGCTGCTGAAGAACACAACCTAAACCCTTCCCCGATGCATCACTATAAATAGTGAAACCTCCGGACCCTGATGGCAACGTCAAAATAGGAGCAGACGTCAACCTTTTCTTCAACTCCTCAAAACCAACCTGGCAATCCTCCGTCCAAACAAACTCCACATCCTTCCTTGTGAGTCTGGTCATCGGCTCGGCAATCCTCGAAAAATCTTGCACAAACTTCCTGTAGTAGCCTGCCAATCCCAAGAAACTCCTGATCTCTGCTACCGAACTCGGAGTCTTCCAAGATTCTACTGCTGAAATCTTCTTCGGATCCACTGAAATACCATCACCAGTCACAACATGCCCCAAGAATTCCACCTTGTCCAAGAAAAACTCACATTTGGACAACTTCCCATATAACTTCTCCTTCCTCAGCACATCCAACCCAATGCTCAAATGCTCCTCATGCTCCTCCGATGTCTTCGAGTATATGAGTATGTCGTCGATGAACACCACCACGAACTTGTCAAGGTACTGGTGGAACATCTTGTTCATCAAGTTCATAAATACCGCCGGTGCATTAGTCAAACCAAACGGCATCACCATAAACTCGTACTGACCATACCGAGTTCTAAAAGCAGTCTTTGGTATGTCCTCCGGCTTCACCTTCACCTGATGGTAGCCTGATCTCAAATCTATCTTAGAAAATACCTTCGCACCACTCAACTGATCAAACAGATCATCAATCCGTGGCAAAGGATACTTATTCTTGATAGTGAGATTATTCAAAGCCCTGTAATCAATGCACATACGCACCGATCCATCCTTCTTCGGTACAAACAATACCGGGGCTCCCCATGGTGAAGAACTCGATCTGATAAACCCCTTATCCTGCAATTCGTCCACCTGCTTCTTCAACTCGACCAGCTCGCTGTTGTTTACTCTATAGACATGCTGCAAAATTGGTTCTGCACCTGGCACCAAGTCTATAGAAAATTCAACATCTCCATCTTGCGGCAATCCTGGCAATTCCTCAGGAAACACATCCAAGAATTCTGCTATCAACGGATGCGGCAACTCCTTGTCTTCCACCATAGCTCCACAAATAATGCCTTCTCCCTGCTCTGCAGCTCCTCTAGCAAACTCGAACTCTGGCTCTCCTGGCGAACCAAACAAAACTCTACCTCCTCTACAATCTATGCTAGCACGGTGCCTACTCAACCAATCCATCCCGAGTACAATATCGTAGCTCGGAAGTGGCATTATAAGTAGACACGCACTCAACTCCCGGCCTCCCAGAGTAACTCTCCGATCCTTGCAAATATCATTAACCAGGATAATGCCTCCCCCGGTCATGATCTTGCAACTCCTAAGCAAAGACTCAGCTACCAAACCATGCTTTAGAGCAAAAGAAACAGATACAAAACTATGGGAAGCACCACTATCAAACAAAGCTAAAGCTGGAATGGAATCAAGAAGAATAGAACCTGCGATGACATCTCCGGTGGGTTCCTCCTCTTCGACGGTCATAGCAAACGCTCGTCCCTGCCGAGCACCTCCCTGCTGATGCTGGACAAAATGCTGCTGCTGTGTCGGAAACGGTCCCCTCGGTTGTGCTGCAGGTGGTCTCGTCTGTGCCCTCGGAGCTGGAGCTGCTCCCTGAACTGCACGACGAGGACACTCCCTCAATTGATGCCCTTCAGTACCACAATACAAACAAACTCCTAGCCTCTTTCTGCAAACTTCCCAGATGTGGCCGGGCTTCTTGCAGAAGTTGCATAGAGCTTGCTGTAACTGTCTCTACTACTGAGGTGCCTGGTGAAAAGGCGCTCTAGCTGGAGTCTGGTTCTGCTGTGGCTGCTGGAAAGGTCTGGACTGGAAATGAGGACGTTTGGCAGATACTGCACTGCCGTTGGCCCCCAGAAAAGAATCACGGTCTCTCTTGGTCTTCAAACCCAGATCCCGCTCAACCTTGCGTGCCTCCGCAAGTATCTCCGAGTATGTCTCATAAAAAGACGGAATGAGAATCTTCACTTCCCAGTTTAGACCCTCACGGAAACGAATAGCTCGAACCTGCGGCTCCCTCACCAAATACTCTGCGAATCGGCTCAACCTACCGAACTCCGCAGCATATTCCTCCACAGACATGCTCCCCTAAATGAGACTTTCAAATTGTCTCCCCAAGTCAAGCCTGTCTATCCGAGCGAAAAACTTCTTCTTGAAAAGGTCCTTGAATACCTCCCAAGATTGTCCTGCGTCAACCAGAACCGGCTCATTCCTGAACCAAGTATGAGCGACGTCGAACAGTTGAAGTCCTACCGCCTCAACCTTCAGATCTTCAGAAAGACGGGACACCCTCATAAGACGCTCAATGTCCTCGAGCCAATCATCAGCATAGACGATGCCCTCCGTCCCTTTGAAAACCCTAGGCTCCAGTTTCTTGAAGTCCTGAATGTTGCCTGGCCGAAGCTGAGCAACTTGAGGAACAACCTGTTGCTGGATCGAAACTCCTCTCTCGACTACAGCACGAGCAAGCTGATGAGCACTCTCGATGCCCTGCCGTAGAACGTCGGTCTGCCTCTGATGTGCCTCCGACTGAGCCCTCTGTGCCTCGAGCATCTCACGAAATAGTGTAAACATCTGTGACGCCTCTGCTGGCACAGGAGGTGGAGGTGGAAGCCCCTCAGATACAGCTGGCACAGTCCTCTGAGTAGGTGGTGGACCTCCGAAAGCAGCTGACACTCCAATCACCGGAGAAGTGACTGGTGCAGGCCCTCGGGATGTCGCAGACCTCTCAGAAACTGCTCTCCCTTGCTGTGATCTAGTCTTAGGCGGCATCCTGAGACAAAGCGAAAGAAAGAATCAATATGGCACAAGATGTAAGACATCAAGGAAAGGACAGTTTAAGGGATCAAGTATCAATATCAAAGGAGAATAGTTGAATCAAAAGAATTTTCCTAGATGTGATTGAGTATCTCAGCCTATATCCTATATCCTATATCCTATTGCAGGCTCACAGTAGTACAACTAAGTTGTCGTACTACCACGACATCACATACTTGTGAAGCTTGACCTGCATGGGCCACCACCAAAAACGTGTCACGACCCGCACCCGGTGTAAGGGTACTATTCGGAAACAACGCCCAGCCTACGCCGCAGAATCGGCGGTAGAACGCTGTCTAGATAATCTATCTAATATAATGAACCACCAATAATGATAAAATACTCAATCACAGAACTAAGATAGAATGAGCACGAATCAGATAAAGAATAGAATAGTCACAATACAACTCATGAGTCTAAAATAATACATCAATGAGTCTGAAGAAAAACAGAAATAAGCTGGAGACAAATCCAGTACAAAAGAATACTACAAAACTATAAAGCTACAACTCCAAGGTCAACTGTCTCAGTTGGGATAAGTCCCTCTTGAGCCAGGGTCTCAGAATCTAAACCCACAACATCCTGGGGTCCATAGTAGGTAGGGTACTCCTCAGTGTCATCTGGAAAAATATTTCCAGTCAGGAAGGAGCAGAGTACAACCCTAACAGCAGTTCTCAAATAATGATAAAAACTATGTAACAGTAAATAGCTGTGGATAAACAAGATGCATAAATAGATACAAGAAATGTATAGACAATAAGGAAGTACCGGAAAGAAATACAATAATGAACAATATGCTGATGGAACAAGAATACTAATGACTAAGTGTGTGAGTACTAGCTTTAACATGTGATCGGCTTGGGAACTTGCACAAGAGTATAATGGCCTGGCTGATTATACGTGCGGTGTATGATCAACACTCACAAGGAATAAGACATGCACAAGGAGGGTATGATCACATATCTACACTAAAATACTCCCCACCCCCGACTGGTATAATAGATCCAACCACGGTACGTTATGGCACGAGATTCCCCAAGAAGAGAGCGACTCCTCCCGAAAATCGGTGTCTGTACATGTACAAGATAACCAATGAAACAATACTTGCACCATATACACCATATACCAAGGAATAACATCTCATGACGAGATCCGGATATACCAATCCGTGTAACAATAGTGTCAAGAGAACATGTAAATCTACACTAGATACAACGAACATAGAGGATATCATAAATGAGAAACTATCAGAGAATGTACTCGCTTGAAGTCCAATGAACAGTCTCACAAATGTCTGACTCGGTGCCTCGAAGACCTAGATATGGAATACCACATTAAAACAAGGTCCCGGAAAGAGAACAAGTCAAACTAGACAACTTCTAGGTTAATAACTCAATTCTAAGGCAAAAGTCAACTATGGTCAACTCTAAAGTCCACTAAAGTCAAACATGGTCAAACCCAAAGTCAACCTTACAAAACATCCATAAAATAATATAAAAATAAAATACAACAATTTAGGAATCAAATTAGATTCCAAAAGAAACTCACACAAAGTATACTAATAATACAATTAATATATACCTTAAAAATATATATATACAACCCAATATTCATATAATTAAAATACTATATTATAACAATTATTATACCTCACAAAACACATATATATATACATATAAATATATACAAATACAATATATAATATATACATTAAATCTGTCAAAGCGTCACTGAAAACAGTGAGCTAAGAATACAATTTAATTAAAACGGCTAATAGTGACAGTTGCGTCTGTCACCGAAAAACTGTCGCAGAAAAACTGAATACAATTCCTACTGCCGACTGGATCGCTGACAGTTTAAAACCGTCGCAGAAAGACTGTCGCGGAAAATCCGCTCAGAACCGCCCACTGCTAATTAATGACAGATTTGTCATTAAATGCATTTAAATGCACAGAGTTACAGCGGCTGCTGTATCGGCTAATTAATGACAGTTTTACTGTCATTAATTCACTGTTACTAAAACAATCAATATATATATATATATATATATATATATATATATATATATATATATATATATATATATATATATATATATATATATATATATAACAATATATATATACAATAAAATTACAATACAATATAATTAAATAACTAATAATTATATACTTATATATATACACATCTACACTTATAATTAAATACCAATTGTTACAAACTCATGTACATATTAATGTACATATTTTATATGGCTAGAAGCACACCTAAAATATATACATTAATATACAATAAGTTCATAATAATTATAAATAATACAATTACACAATCAAACACATAAATATTTTTTTATAAAATATTTTATGTATAAATTATATTATTTAACAAGTAGTAACATATATATTTGCATGCAAGAAAGCTACATACTATATTGTACATTATATTAGCACACACAAAATATAGATCTATGCTACAATAATTACTATAAAATAATACACAAAATAAATATATAATATCCATATATATTTACTAATTATAAATGAAGAATTGAACCACAATTAATTAGATCTATGCAAAATACACACAATTGGAGAGTATCTCACCGTATCCCACTAGATCTAGGATACGCATGCGACACGAGTCCAACACACAACCAAATGCACCCCGAAGGACACAAACAAATCACAAATAATATTTATGAACAAATCAAAGTGTCAAAAGTAGATCTATGTGTCCGTGTCAAAATACGACATGTTCAAAGCCCCGTGTCGGAGGAAAACCCCCAAATGACACGTATCACCAAATAGTTGGGATACGAACCACAAGTATCCCAATATGGACACGACACTAGCCTCAAACACAAATCTCATGTCCAATTGATCTATAGGATCAATTGACACACACAACAAAATGTAAATTCGGAATTCCAACAAAATTGATACAAAAAGTACCATAACTTTCTCCATGGGTCTCCTATGAACACAAAACAAAGTCCTATGGGTAGTACATACATATAGGTTGATTTTACATGATTAAATCCCAGATTTAGAAGCTATTTAAATAGGAAAAATCTGAATTATACCTATTAGGAGATGGATTCCCAATGAAACCTCCAATTGAGATGAACTTGCTTCCAAATTGTAGATCCTTGCTCCTCTTTGTAGATCCTTGCTTCCTTCTTCTAGATCCTTGCTTTCTTCTTCTCTAATGGTGAATTGGGAAGAATTTGGAATGAAATTGGTAGGGAATTGGATTGGGAATGGAGGAAATTTGGTAGTGGGAAAATTCTAGATCTAGATTTGGAATGAAATGAGAGGAGAGAGAAATTTCCCCCCCTCATTAATAGGCCGGCCATAGCCCCTCCCCCAAGCAATTGTAAAATGTCCAATGTACCCCTTGGGGCCTCTCATGAAGAAATAATTAAGGAAGGAAGCTTCTAGTCTAATCATTTAATTAATTTAATCCATCTCCTTAACTATGGGCTTTCTAAATGGGCCAAGTCTAACTAGTTAATTCATGTTGGTCCATGGGTCCAAACTAAACTAGTTGGGTCCACTAAAATAAGTCCAAAATAATTAAATAATAACTAACAACAATTAAATAATACAACAAATAATTATTTACCATGCACAATATTTATTTAAATAGGAAATTACCAAAATACCCTTTCCTAGAAAATGTGGTAGTGACAAACGAAGTCCATAGTCACGTGCTCCCACTTCCATTATGGAATGGGTAAAGGTTAAAGCAATCCTCCTGGCCTCTGTCGATCTGATTTTACCTGCTGGCATACTAAACATCCGGATACAAAGCGTGCTACTTCACGCTTCATACTATACTACCATACGTGCTCCCTTAAATCTCGATACATTTTGTTGGCTCCGGGATGCATCGAGTACTGAGAGTGATGTGCCTCCTGCAAAACCTCTTCATGCAGCTCTCTACTTGGCACACACATCCTCGTACCATGCCGTAAAGATCCATCATTCGTAATAGTGAAGTTGTCTGTCAATCCTGTTCAAACTTGTACCCTGATATTCCTCAGAGTCTCATCATCATACTGTGCAGCTCTAATTCTGTCCATCAGTTCAGATTGTATCTGTAATTCCCACATCTGAATCTCAACACCTGGAACTAGTACTTTAATTCTCAAGCTCTCAAGATCAACTAATAAATGTCTATCTGAAGTCAAGCACATAGCCATCGGATACCTGCTCAAGGCATCGACGACTACATTGGCCTTTCCTGGATGGTACTATAATGAGATATCAAAGTCTTTCATCAATTCTAACCACCTTCTCTGCCTCACGTTCAGCTCCTTTTGTGTAAATATGTACTTCAAGTTCTTGTGGTCTGTGAAGATCTCTATACGCTCTCCGTACAGATAGTATTTCTACAGCTTTTGGGCAAAGATAACTGCTGCTAACTCCACACTGTGAGTGGGATAGTTCTTTGTATGAGGACATAATTGTCTTGAAGCATAGGTAATTACTTTTCCGTATTGCTGAAGAATGCATCCCAAACCTTTTTCTGAAGCATCACTGTAGATAGTGAATCCACCTGTCCCTGATGGCAACGTCAAAACTGGTGTTGTCGTCAATCTCTTCTTCAGCTCATCAAATACGGCTTGACATTCTTCTGTCCAGACAAATTCCATATCTTTCTTGGTCAGCCTAGTCATTGGTTCTGTAATCTTGGAGAAGTCTTATACAAATCTTTTGTAGTATCCTGCTAGTCCGAGGAAGCTCCTGATCTCAGCTACCGAACTGGGGGTAGCCCACGACTCCACTGCTTTGATCTTCTTTGGGTTAACTAAAATTATGTTACCCGTCACCATATGTCCAAGAAATTCTACCTTGTCAAGAAAGAACTCATACTTTGAAAGTTTCCCATACAACTCCTCTCTCCTGAGAGTCTCCAAGACCATCCTCAGGTGCTCTTTATGATCTTCTGGGGTCTTCAAATATATTAGAATGTCATCAATAAACACCACTCCGAACTTGTCAAGGTATTGGTGGAATACCTTGTTCATCAAGTTTATGAATATTGCTGGTGCATTGGTTAAACCAAATGGCATTACTATAAATTCAAACTGGCCATATCTGGTCCGAAAGGCTGTCTTTGGTATGTCTTCCTTCTTCACCTTCACCTGGTGATAGCCTGACCTCAAGTCTATCTTTGAAAATACCTTCGCTCTGCTTAACTGATCGAAAAGATCATCTATCCTCGGCAGTGGGTATTTGTTCTTGATAGTGAGGTTGTTCAGAGCTCTATAGTTGATATACATGCGTACCGTGCCGTCCTTCTGCGGTACGAATAATATCGGTGCTCCCCATGGCGATGAACTAGATCTAATGAAACCTTTGTCTTGCAGCTCCTCAACTTGCTTCTTCAGTTCTACCAACTCGTTATTGTTGTCTCTATAGACATATTGTGAAATAGGCTCTGCTCCTGGTATCAAGTCTATAGAGAATTCAACATCTCTGTCTGGCGACAAATCTGACAACTTCTCTAAAAATACATCTAGGAACTCCGCTATCAGTGGATGTGGTAACTCCTCTTCTTTCATCTTGGCTCCGCAAAAAGTGTCTCTGCTCCGCTCCTCTGCTCCTCTGGCAATCTTGAACTCTAGCTCTCCTGGCGGTTGAAATACTACTCTTCCTATATGACAATCTATAGAAGCATGGTGTCTACTCAACCATTTCATTCTGAGTACAATATCATATCCTGGAAGTGGCATGACGAGTAAACTCATGCTCAACTCTTGGCCTTCCAATGACACTCTCCGATACTTGTAACAATCATGGACTAGGATAATGCCTCCTCCTGTCATGATCTTGTAAGTCCTATCTAATAGTTCTATTTCTAAGTGATGCTTAAGGGCATAAGATACAGATACGAAACTATAGAAAGCGCCAAAATCAAATAATGCAAGTGCTGGTATAGAATTGAGTAAAACTGAACCTGAAATCACGTCTTCAGCTGGCTCAGCCTCCTCAGTAGTCATGGCGTAAGCTCATCCGTGTGGTGCTCCTTTCTATTGCTGTTGGTGCTGAGCAAACCTCTGCTACTTTGATGGAAGTGTAGGTCCTCTCTGCTGGCCTCCTGGTACAGTAGGTACTCTGGTTGGTCGTCTCTGAGCTGTTGTTCCTCCCTGGCGAGTCTGAATAGCTGGGCAGTCCCTCAGCTGATGTGCTGATGATCTACATGACAAGCATATTCCTTGCCTCTTCCGATAGATGTCTCTAGTATGTCCCATCTTTCTACAATAAGTGCACTAGGTAACGGGCTAATTCTGTCTCTGTGGTTGCTGGTGCTGGATGTATCCTCGAACTGGTGCCTGTTGCTGGTGCTGCTGCTGGTACGGCCTCTGTTGTTGTTGTTGTTATTGAAAGTTTGGGGGCTTGGCCTATCCTGTGTTACCACTTGCTCCTCCAGAAGTGTTACGTCCTCTCTTGGGCCTGAGGTCCAAGCCATCTTCAGCAATCTGGGCATCCATCAGAATACCCACAAATGTAGCATTGCATTATCCCAAAGTATAAGACTTGATCTCTCTATTCAATCCCTTTCTAAATTTTCGTGCTTGGTCTTCTGGGTCTCGAATTATCGATGGCCCGAATCGACTCAATCGGTAAAACTCTATGGCGTATTCGTTGACTGGCATGCCTCCTTGGATTAAGTCATGGAACTAACTTTCTAATGCTCCCAAAGCTACGTCGGGAAAGAATTTCTCCTTGAAGAGCTCCTTAATGTCCTCCTAAGTAAGTCCTTCAATAGTGAGTCTTGGCTCTGTACGATACCACGTCAATGCGATATCAAATATCTGACTGCCAGCGGCCTCGATCTAAAGAATCTTCAAAATCTGTGCTAAGCGCAAGTTCCACTCTATGTCCTCTAACCAATCGTCAGCATAGAGTATTCCTTCTATGCCTTTGAAATCTTGAGGCATCATCCTCTTAAAGTCCACTATGGTACCTGGCCTCTGTTGTTGCTGGCCATGATGCTGCGGTTGTCGTGCTACTTTCTCCATAGCCTAGAGAGCTACCTGATCCATGCTCGCTCTCATCAGCTATGTCTGCGCCTGGTGTGCCTCTGCTTATACTCTCTGAGCCTCAGCTTGAACACGCTGAGCTTCTGCTATTACTCTCTGGGCCTCTAGCATGCCATAGATCAGTGCGAACATCTATGCCCCGTCAGTGGGCACTCCTCCGGGAATCGGTGTCGGTGGTGGTGGAAGGTTGTCCGTCATAGCTAGGGCAATCCTCTGAACATGTGGAGGAGTAATCCCATTAGCTACAGATACTCCCACATGAACATGAGATATAGGAGAAACTCCAGGTGTCTGTTCGTCAGGTCGAGAGGTGGCAGACCTCTCTGAAATTGATGCTCCCAATCTCATAGATCTAGTATTCGGCGATATCCTGAATACAGATCAAAAGAATCAATTTAAGGTGATAGATACAATATTATCAAGGAAGGAGAGTAAAATTCTAAACGAAGCAATCAATTAGAATAGCATTGTGAAGATCAGAATTTCCTAGTGTGATTGAGCATACTCTCATCATAAATCCTATTTCCTATATCCTATTATAGGCTCGCAGCAGTACAACTAAGTTGTCGCACTACCACGATATCGCACAAATTATGAAACTAGACCTGCATGGGCCACCACTAAAAATATGTCATGACCTGCACCCGGTATAGGGGCACGAGTGCGAATGTACGCCCAGCCTATGTCGCAGCATCGACGGTAGAACGCTGTCTAGGTCTCAATAAATACTAACATAACTAAATACCTGTCAATGATATCAATCTCCATAAGGAGGGCAATATACATCTCACAATATCTCATAATATAAACTCAATCACAACCACTATAAGAGTAAGGCACGATAAAAGATAAGAAGAAAGACATAGTCAACCACAATGTCACAAAATAAAGATAAATCATAGTCTAGCTGTCCAACATAAAGTTTCTACAAGTCTCAGCATAAACTAAGAATAAGTCTAAACATAAACTCAATAAATCTCAAATAAGTCTCAATGCATAAGATAAATACTGCCTAGATAGCTGCATGTAATGTCTCCTCTAAAGGAATAGTCTTCTCTAAGATCTCTGGTATGTAGTCTGCATCTATACCCGGTCCACAGTGTGTAGTACAAAAATTCTCAAAATCCTCTGGAAAAAATATCCAATCAGGATTGGAATAAAGTACAAGCACTAACAGCAGTTCCACATATGTTGACAAAAACTATAACACAGTGTAAAGAAATATAAGACATATATGAATACTGGCAATAAAAAATAATGGAATAAAGAAATACTGGAAATAAAAGGAATACTGTAAATGAAAGGAATATTGGAGCATATATCATCATCAATGTACATCTAGCAATGAATAGAAATACAAGTGCACGCTAGAACAATAAACTGGTATATATAAGTGAATGCTAGAATCATGAATAGAACATAAGGAATGCTAGATCAATATACTAGAGATACATATCAAGAACATCTAACTAAGTGTATGAAACATCAGCATATCATGTGATCGGTTTGGGACTGATCAGGCTTGCTATGTATGACTAGCTATGATTCATGTAAGGTCGGGCTAACCATCCGGATAGCTATGATGCAAGTAGTAGTCAGGCTAATCATACACAACAGGCTATGAGGCATGTAATGGTCAGGCTACACCGACGTGAGGTATGGTTGAGCTATGATTCATGTAAAGTTGGGTATGATCATATAAGCTACTAATATTTTCCTATTTTTCCCCAGCTAGCACGATGGATTCCAAATCATGACTCCTCATGATAGGTCTCGATGATGCCAACTCGTGTATACAACAGTGTCAGAATCATGTATGCAATAAAAATAGAATTATAGAGATAATTAACATAGTAAAAACTGTTAGATAATATACTCGTCTATGGTCCTTAGCTGGCAATACCAATGTCATGGTTCCAAAGTCTTGTCTGAATAATCCAACAATCCTATTGACATAATATAATATAATATTGCATCAGACATTGCACTAACACACACAATCAGAACACAATGATCTCAGAGACTACTTTAGGGGTGTCACGTCTGTAGTTGCTGTACATAACACACAGTCAATGATACGGTCTTGCTAGTACGTCAGTGTACATATGGCGGTCTGCTATCATGCTACATGGTCACAGGTCAATGTAACTACAGGGTATCCGTGGTTACACTCCGGTCATCTAGTACATAGAAATATTATACATATTATTAACTAACATATACATTAATATCCATTAGTTACAAATATAATATATACATATATATACTTACTTTAAAATAGAATTAATACTTTGTATATATATTAAACATATATTAGGGAGATATATATATATATATATATATATATATATATATATATATATATATATATATCAAAATATATTTAAACCGAAACTAATACATGTACCATACATATATACTAATTAGGTTCATATACATTATGGATGTATATATATCATATACACATAATAACCATATACGTATACCAATACTAATACGTACATTCATACACACCAATTATATATCTATATACCAACATTTGCATATACTAAATACACAATACATGTATCATAGGTAAAAATATATGTATGCATACAAACGAGAAAAGCACGTATGCGTGTACGTGTACATGTACGCGAGAGGGGACTCGAACCTAGATACGTGGCACGAGTGGTGGTCGACGACGAGGGTTCAGCAGGGTCAAAAGGACAACGACCGAGTACAGACGGCTTACGACGGGTCTCTGTCTGAGCTCCGGTCGGTTCAGTCTGGGTTGACGTCACGGCGCTGCTGTAGGTCTCCGTTCGACTTGGAGAAGCGATCTGGCAGGTGAGCGATGGGGTTACTAGCGGTTCAAGCGAGCGGGTCAGGCCTCCGGTCATGTGCAGGTGAGTTCTGGCGACGAGTGCAGTGGGGATGGCGAGGTCCGACGCTGTGCAGGTGGCTGTGGAAGTTGACAGCGGGGTCGTGCTGTTCAGATCAGGCAGAGAGACGTCGGGTTGAGGTGTGGGGTGCCTGGGCGGAGATAAAGTTGATCATCGAGGAAGGTGTCGGAGAGAAGATTCAGGTGAGTGCTTCCGGTCGATGGAAGGATGGATGGCTGCGTGCTCGGGACGAAGTCGGGTGGTCCGGTGGAGGTCTCAGCGGTGAGTGCGGCTTCAGGTGGGAGGCCGAGATATGAACATAAGATGGGAAAAAGAAGATGAACATGAAGGATGGGGGTTGTCGGCCGAGTAGTAGTAGTTTAGGTTGAGAAAAAAGAAAAAATAAGGAAAAGGAATATTTATATGCAACAGGGTTGGGTTGACCTAGGAATAGGCTTGGTCAAAGCCCTCTTGGGATTGGGCTTTGCCATGAATATTTCAATGGCTAGGATTTAAATAGATTTAAAAATGGAAGGCTAAGATGCATTGGTTCAAGGTTTTTGAGGCCATGGTTCAAGGAGATTGATGTTGTAATTGTACACTCCCAAAAATTATGGAAAAATACACATAAAGGAAAATGGGTTTATTTACGTGTCGTGTCCAACATGATGGATACCTTAATGCATTTGTGCATAAAAGTGTCCAATAATTGGAAAATTACACCAAGTTAGGTTTATGATTTAATTAAATTAAATTAAGAGCAAATGGTATTCTAAAATTAATTATAAGTACAAGGGACTGAAATTAATGGGACACAAGTGTCATGAATGAATTAGACTCGGAATAAAATATTATCCTAATTTGGGTTGCTCAAAATGGATCGAGATTGCGTCTCCAATTTCTATTGGAACACACAAGGATACAAGGTTAGATTTATATAGAATTAAATATAGTCATTTACGACGAACGTTGTGCGACTAAAATGAAGCACAACAAGACATAGTTATGAGTCATACAAAGATTAAGATAATAGTCTGGCATGTCTAGGGCAAGGCTGTAAAATCTGTTGGAAGATAATGCTAGTGTAGTATTCTAATTATCAAAGCAACAGTAAAGTAAAACAATTAAATAAATAACAGTAATTTAAATATAATTAAATATCATGCAATCATTTATACATTAATTATCAAAAGACAAAAATATCCCTAATTTGAAATATGGGGGTGACACCACTTCTACTCTGGAATGGGTAAAGGCTGAAGCAATCCACCTGGTCTCTGTCTCTCTGCCTTTACCTGGTGGCATACCAAGCATCTTGATACTAAGCTAGCCACCTCCTGCTTTATACCATAAAAATAGACATACACTCTCATGTCTTTATATATCTTATTGGCACCTGGATGCATAGAGTACTGAGATCGATGTGCCTCCTGAAGTACCTCCTCATGCAACGCAATCAGGTACCGTACCGCAATGATCTATCCTCTGTAATAGTAAAGTCCTCTGCCAATCCCATTTGGACCTGCGCTCTGATGCTCCTCAGAGGCTCATCCTCGAACTGTGAGGCTCTGATCCGGTCTATCAACTCTGACTGTACTTGAAGTCCCCACATCTGTGTCACAACTCTAGGAACTAGCACTTCAATACCCAAGATATCAAGATCAACCAATAAATGTTTGTCCCTCATCAAGTACATAGCCACTGGATACCTGCTCAAGGCATAATCGACTACGTTAGCCTTCCCTGAATGGTACTACAAAAAAATATTAAAGTCCTTCATCAACTCCAACTACCGCCTCTGCCTCATGTTGAGCTCCTTTTGTGTAAACACATATTACAAAATCTTGTGATATGTAAAGATCTCCACCCGCTGTCCATATAAGTAGTGCTTCCACAGCTTAAAAGCAAAAATAACTGCTGCCAACTCCAAGTTATGAGTAGTGTAATTCTTCTCATGCGGGTGTAATTATCTGGAAGCATAGGCAATCACCTTTCCGTTCTTCTATAACACACAACCCAAACCTTTAGCCGAAGCATCACTATATATAGAAAATCCTCCTGTCTCCAATGCCAACGTCAATACTGGAGCTGTAGTCAACCTCAACCTCAACCTATTTTTCAGCTCCTTAAAATTAGATTGAATCTCCTTAGTCCAGAAAAACTCTACATACTTCCTAATTAGTCTAGTCACCGGCTCCGCAATCCTGGAATAATCCTGAACAAATCTTCGATAATAGCCTGCCAATCCAAGAAAGCTCCTGTCATGATCCGCACCGGATATTCGGGCACGAGTACGTGGATACGTCCAGCCTACGTCACAGCATCGACGGTAGAACGATGTCTTTATCAACTCTAACTAACTAAACATCTCAATAATATATATATATATATATATGGTACTTGTCAATCATCTCAACTCTAAAAGGAGAAATAATATGGTATCTCATAAATGTAACTATACCCAGTCATAATGCAAAGTAAGGAAGATAGGACATGAATGAAATAACGAAGAAAAGTATCAAGATACAATCCATAAGTCTAAAATAATATACATGCCATGAATCTCAATAAAATTCTAATATAAGTACACCAAAATAAACTAAACCTTCTTAGTCTTTGGAACTTAGTCCTCATGGTCTACAAGAGTATCCTCTAATGGTATGCCCTCCTGCGACCCATAGAATGTAGGACACTAATCTATGAGCCAATCATCTAAAAAAAAATCTAGTCAGGATTGGAGAGAAGTACATACCTCTGAAAATAGTTTTAAATACATAATCGAGCATATAAAACAGATAATAGAAAAGAATACAAGATAACTAAACAAAAGAATAAAATGAACTAGAGTGAAGATGTAATCTACTGGAATGAAGAACAAGCAATATGAATATTTGCAATAAAAAGAAATAACTAAAATCTAACTATTGTACCTTGGAATACAAGTTTATTATGTGATCGGTTTAGGTTGAACACGAATACAATATGGTAACTCGATTACAAGTGTGGTATGTAATCGACATGTATACGAATACACTGGAGCAAGATCCCATAATCAACTTCTACTTTTCTATCCCCAACTAATACCAATGGATCCAATCACGACACGTTACAAACAGGAATATGGGCATACTGAACACGAGTAGTGTGTATGCACGAATATAAGCACACTGAACACGAACAGTGTGTGAACACAAAATACAATAAATTAATACCCGATATATATGATAAAATACATGTGAAGGAGTAACCACTGATGTCACGCCCCAGTCCTAAAAATACGTAGGACTAAGACACGTAAGCATGCCAGCCGCATGGATATGGCAACTCCAATATATGGAAACCAAATCCATACGTACGCTGTATTATGAATATCAAATCCACAAGTGGTATAATATAAGTCACAAGTCACAGGGTATAATCTAAATCTCATCCATGAAAATCAATATAAATATATAACCAGTATCTATGGAACTAGATCTCAATAAGAAGTATCTAAGGATGATAGTTGGATGGAAACAAATCCACTACCAACTCGAATATAAGAGCAAATACAAGATAAGTACAACACAATCAAGCCCAATATAAGTATACCAGCTATCGATCACGGCTCGAAGAGAAGACATCCATGAAGCATATACAACCATCCAAATCTGCGCTCCTGCAAATACTCAAGAACAGATACACCTGGCAGCGGACCAGGTCCTCAGAGGGACATAACAAGATACTTAAACACATGCCAATAAAGTACTGAAATAAATATCTAATGGGTCGCCTAACCATCTATGTGAATGCAGTTTGAGAACAACTTTCTAACAAGTGAGCTATCTGGCTGAGAACTGGGATTGGCATGACTCTCTCGGAGAACCAGGGGCCTCAAAGGCATGTCGTCTTTTGAACGGCAGAGGCCCGCCAAGTAGTAAAGGGGTCATCACCACCCGTATCTCCAGCGGAGCTTCCGGGTTACAGAAGGAAAAGTGTAAAGGAGCTCAAATGCGGTACTTGTTGTTCTCCCCACCCTATGCTCTAAGCATGTCACATCCATGACACGATTTGGTTCATAGCCTATTCTTAGTACCCTAGACCAATCCTGCGACCAAACAAGGACAAGGATGGGACCACCGTACTACAATAGGCTATGTCCCTAGACCTCTAATAACTGCCAAGTCTACTAGCATGCAAAGTTTCTAACAGCAGTTATTCCTAACGCACGGTCCATACGTACAGGAGGCCAACCCTGCACGCCAGTCCGTGATCTATATGAGACTCACAACTCGTGTAACAACTGTGTCACGGCCAATGGACCTAATGATGCTACATGATAATGGGGTAGTCTCATGAACAAGGTCAATGTAATACATAGATAAAAATATATCGCGACGACACCGTCGCGCGCATTTTATATAACAGTTAAAATATATGAACTAAAGACAGAAAATAAAGATGCATGCAACATATGGAATATAAATAACAGTACAATGGCAAGGTATACTTGCCTGGCAAGGAAGCTGCAATGTACCAATAACCTGCTCCAGAAATCGTGCAGAACAAATCCAATATCCTATGTACACATAAATATAATACAATAGAATCATTAGTCTTTATAATAGCACATACATAACCACATTTACACTGGACTCAGGGGGTATACTAGGGGTAACACTAGTCATCTAATACGGTCAATTACGCGTTGAATTACGCGGGTGTCGCATCTTCAAGTACTGTACGAAATCAGTCAGTCAACTGACAGGTGTCTATGCCAGTACGTTAATGTACACAAGGCGGACAAATTCACAAGTTCTTAGGGTCAACATGGTCAAGGTAAGTATGGGATAGTCCACGGTGTCCTAGGGTCGTACAGTCTGAATATTTAGTCATAATTATCAATTAGCATTTACTTACGTATATATTCATATAACTATATAATAATATAACCATCAATTTATTTACATAATTATTGGAATACATATAGTAATTACGTACATAAATATATATACCAAACTGAATAATATTTGCGTACATGTAAATGTACGAACACGCGTTGGGTTCTCCGACTCAGGGTCTGATGTAAACTAACCGTGGTGGCTAAATACTAACGTCCTACTGGAACACTGCCAGAGAATGTACTCGCCTGGGGTCCTGCTGCTGGTATGAATCAGAGCCCAAGTCACAGTCCAAATAGCCTATGTATTACAAATTTATCACGTCAAAAGATAATTTATTTTAATTTATTTAACTCTGGAATAATTACTATAAAATCATATTTTAATCTTATTATTCTGATTTTTATGTTAATTCCTAAATTTTGTCCAAAGAAGCTGAATTTTATCAACTCGAGACTCATGGCACGCAAATCGAGGCGATCTGTTGACCGAAAAGTCAACCGACACAAACTCAAATTTCATGCATGATTTCCTGTATATTTCAGCGTCAAAAATATGCTGGAATTTATGGCTCGTCCGAATTCAAATTCATTTGGGAATTATGGCACATACAAATTTTGTATTGTGCACCGATGGTTAAATTCTAACCTAGAAGTTCTAAAGAATTAACAGTATGTAAATACTTCGAATTAAATTATGGGAAAATATATGTCGATGATCTCGACATTAGCTTTCCGAAACTTTAAACGGTTCGTGATTCTGATTCCTGGTTCTCCCGGAATCGCGAAAACATCGAAACACGTCTATTTTCGGACATGCTGTGATCTACGAATTTTCTAGAATTTAATATTAATAATTTCGAAAAACAATTTATATAATCAGAAAGCTAACCTCAATATCTTTCTAACGCAAGAAACTAGGCCTCGTTTGGAGTCCGGAGCTATGCGCAATGGCTTCTGGAAGATGAAGGAACCCTTAGATGACAATTCTCCAAAAATCGGCTGAAGAAAAACCCTAGAAATTAATATCTAAACTATTATATATATAGAGGAGAGAGAGAGAGTGCAGCCGCGGCTCACAGTGCGCCACGTGGCAGCAATCCAGGGCTGCCCGCTCAGATCGGACGGTCAGGCACTGACGCGGCTCGGCTCAGCTGAGTCCGAGTCGAACTCTGACTCGGCTCGGCTCGAGGTCGGCTCGGCTCGGCTCGTACCCACTCAGCGGTCACTGACAGGCAGGCCCGACACTGTTCACTTCTGGAGGCTGACAGGTGGGCCCCCTGTTTGCTGACTGGGCAGAATTAATTACTTTTTGGGTTTTCTTTTTCAAAAATTAGTTTTTAATTCAGTTTTTCATAATTAACTCAAAATAAATGCTAAAAATAATCAGAAAATTCCCAAAAAATTCTAGAAAATATATTTTATTATTTAGAACCTAAAATAAAATTTTGGGATATTTTTAGTTAAGTTTGAACATAAAATAAATTCTTCAAAGTCCTAGAAAATTAGTGTTACTAGTTTTTAATTAACTAAAAATTATGGAAAAATCCCAATAATCTAAAATAGCCTAAAAATAATTCTAAATAAATATTTATATAAGTAAATATACTAAAAAAAATTATTTTCTAATTAACTAAGAGAATGCTCTAAATAACTTCAACATCTATAATAAATATATGTATATAAAATATACACAAAATACCTATTTTTGGGTGAGGGAGTTTACAACTGAATACGGTAAGGAAAAATATCTCCTGACAGGATCCATGTAGTACCAGTCTATGAAACCACTATATCAGAATCAAGTATACAGTTATAGAATATGAGATATATACATTATTATGAAATAAAAACTAACAGAGAAATATACTCGCCTGAGGTCTTGAGCAAGGTGTGTCTCTCGATGCCCAAGCTAGTGTCACACAGACCTATATATGCTATATTGCATTAATATAAGGTTTTAGAATAAAAATAAGTTAAACTAGTTCAATTGTAGGCCATAAAGCCATTTCTAAGTCAAAATAGTCAAACTAGGTCAACTCTAGGTCAAACTAGCTATTTTTAGGTTGTATGAGTCTAACTCTAGGATATTAGGTCCATACACTATGTAAATTGGCCATACTAACTATGCTAGGATACTAGGATACCATACAAAAACTGTATCATAAGATACACAAGTTATTAGATATAAAAATACTATAATATATATATACAAGACAATATATATAGTACTCTTAGCTAACTAATTCTAAGTGGATACCTTGGCTTTGAACCAATGCGGTATCACATCACCTACACATCCATCTTGAAATACAAAATCAATACCTTGAGTATAAACCAATACCTTGACATTACCTTGGTATCATAAGATAATTTAAATTCTAATATATAACTAACTACCCATACACCTAACTATATACTAATATGCATTTAACACTTATACAATACTATACTAACTAATGCTAACTAGTGCTCATCTACATATATATCTCTCATCTATACATGTATAACTTACTAACCACTAATATATATATATATATATATATATATATATATATATATATATATATATATATATATATATATATATATATATATATATATATATATATATAAAACTAGTTAACAATATGTACATCCCCCTAGCTGCTCTAGTTGCTGCTGCTGATCTTGCTTGCTGTGCATTGCTGCTGGCCTTGCTGTGAATGCTGAATACTGCTGCTCCTCTTGCTGTTGCCGCTGTAGTTGGTTTCTACGCATGCTGCAGCCTTTTGCTGTTGCTGCTGCAGTTGGTTGTCCTTATTGTTGCTGAAGTTGAGCTACTTTCGCTGTTGTTCTGCTGAAGCTGCTGTTCTTGCTGTTGCTGCAGTAGCTGCTGTTTTTGTTGTAAATGCTGCTAGTTTTTCTCTTGATTGCTGCTGCAGTGGCTACTGAAGGCTACAGCTAGCTGCTCCTCTTGCTGCTGCTGAATACATGTTGAAACCACTGCAACCCGATCCCCCTCTCACTGAACACATTCTACACTCACTCACTCACTCACTTACTCACTCACTCACTTAACCAAAGCACCACACTTAGACACACACACACACACACACACACACACACACACACACACACACACATGTAAATATAAATCTATACATACACACATGTATGAATATATATCACTATACATACATATATACATATATGTAACTCTCTCTCTCTTTCTCTCTTAATATATATATATATATATATATATATATATATATATATATATATATATATATATATATATATATATATATATATATATAACTAACTACCCTAGTAATGCATATACACTCTCCTATCTCTCATGACCACCAACACCTCATAATAAAACATAGACATATACATAAATATACATATACATATACATATATATCATACAACTATTATAAATATAATATTCTAATAGCTATTACCAAGTCAAATTGAATCTAAAATGCAATAAAATAAACAAGTAGAGTGCACTGCATCCGTATCACACTCATTCTATGATACGCTTGTGATACGGCTCCACCACACAACCAAACGTATCCCGAAGGACACGAGTAAGTCTAAAATTATAATTATGAATAATATGAAGAACTAACTACTCAACTATGTGTCCGAGTCAAAATGTGACATGCTCAAACCCCCGTATCGGAGAAAAATCTCCAAATTAACCCGTATTTCCAAATTCTCGTGATACGGCCTACACGTATCCAATTATGGACACGACACTAGTCACATACAATAAAATACATATTAATTTAGTCTAATTGACCTATTGACAAATACAAGATGTGTTAATCTCAAATTTCTCCCAAAATTGACACAAAATATCACATAACTTTCTCCATAGGCCTCCTATGAACCTAATTTTAAATCCTATATGTAGTCTTAGCATATTGGATAGTTTCTAATGATTAAATTATAAATTTAGAGTCTAATTAGAGAAAAAAACTAAATTATACCTATTGGAAGATAGATTCCCAATAAAATCTCTAAATTGGATAAAATGAGCCTCCAATTTGTAGATTATTGCTCCTCCTTTTAGATCATTGCTTTCTCCTTGTAGATCCTTGTTCTAATAGCCTCTAATAAAGAATAGTGAAGGAATTGGGAAGAAATTTGAGTAAGAATTAGTGTGAGAATAAAAATATTTGAAAGAGGAAAAATTTTAGATCTAGATTTGTAATGACAAATGAGGAGAGAGAGAAAGAGAGAGAGAGAGAGAGAAAGAGAGAGAGAGAGAGAGAGAGAGAGAGAGTCTCTCCCCACTCCAATAGGTGGTCGACCACTACCCCCTCCTCTAAGCTACTATAGAAAATCCAAAATACCCCTTGGGGCTTGTCATAAAAAAATTAATTAAGGAGGGAGGGTTCTAGTCTAATTGGTTTCACTAATTAATTTATTCTCCTAATAAATGGACTTACTATTGGGCTCAATTCTAACTAGAATCAAATGTTGGTCCATGGATCTAAACTAAACTAGTTAGGTCCACTAACATAAGTCTAAAATAAAATCTATCTAACATCTAACAATAAATAAATAATACAATAAATAATATTTACAATATGCATAATATTTAATATAATAATCCTAAAATAAATGTACCCATGCCTAATTACCAAACTACCCTTAGTTGGAAAAGTGAGGGTAACAACTCCTGATCTCCGCCACTGAACTCGGGGTATACCATTACTCGATTGCTGATATCTTCTTCGGGTCTACTGAGATCCCGTCTCATGTAATCATATGCCCAAGAAATTCAACCTTATCAAGCAAGAACTCACACTTCAAAAGCTAAGCTTCTCTATCCTGAGGGTCTGTAGAAATATCCTCAGGTGCTTTTCATGCTCCTCTAGGGTCTTTGAATAAATTAATATATCATCAATGAATACCACCACAAATTGATATATGTACTGATAAAATACCTTATTCATCAGATTCATAAATATCGCCGTGGCATTGGTCAACCCAAACGACATCACTAGGAACTCAAACTGTCCATACAGAGTCCTAAAAGTTGTCTTCAGAATGTCTTCATTTTTTATTTTTACCTGGTGGTACCCCGACCTCAAGTCTATCTTCGAGAATACCTTCGCTCCGCTTAATTGATCAAACAAATCATCAATCCGCAGCAATGGGTATTTATTCTTGATAGTAAGGTTGTTGAGTGCTCTGTATTCGATATACATATGTATTGACCCATCCTTCTTTGGTACAAATAATACCGGAGTACCCCACAGTGATGAACTGGAGCGGATGAAGCCCTTGTCTTGTAACTCATCTACATGCTTCTTTATTTCTGCCAGTTCGCTATTGTTCACTCTAAAGACGTGCTGTAATATTGGCTCTGTGCCTAACACCAAGTCTATTGGGAACTCCATATCTCGGTCTTGTGGCAATCCTGGCAACTCCTCCGAAAAGACGTTCATATACTCTGCAATCAATGGATGTGGCGGCTCTTGTACTTCCACCATAGCTCCACAAAAGTCTTTCTCGCTCTGCTCTGTTGCTCCTATGACGAACTCAAACTCTAGCTCTCCTGGCGCCAAAAAAAACTTTGCCTTCCTGACAATCGATACTATCATGGTGAATACTCAACCAATCTGTCACTACCCAATTCTAAAAATAGAATTTTCTTTTTATTTTAATTTGGTAAATTGTGTATTGATCATAAATATTTGTATTTATATTTAATTAGTTGGATGTATTTATTTTATTAGTTGTTTTAGGATTTTGGCTAGTTTGGACCCATGTCAGACCCTAGTGGACCCATGTCAGACCCAACCAATACCCTTGTCAGACTTATTTATTGGTGTAGAATAATTATTTTATTTTTAACTATCTAGCTGGATTATTTTGGATTAGTTAGATTGGTTTAAGAAACCCTAAACCTTAAACCCTAGTTTGGAAGACTTAAGTTGAGGGTATTGTGGTCTTTGTGTTAGGCTTCAAACCCTAACCCTATTTATCCTATATGGCAGCCCCTCCCCCCCCCCGCTTCCTTTCCATTCTTCCCACTTTATTTTTTCACTCTCCATTCTCCTTCTTTACTTCTTCTTTACTTCTTCCATTTCCAAGTAACTTTCTTCACCTTCCCTCTCTTCCTTCATTTACTTCCCTCTTTAATGTAAACCCTAATTTTCCATTCTTTCTAACCTAGGTGCGTAGATCCTAGATTTGGTATAGAAGCTTGGTTTGGAGATTTGGAGGCTTTATGTGGTGAATTCTAGGGTTTTTGGAGACTTTGGACTTGGAATTTCAACTCCCAAGTGATAAATCCTAATTTTTCCCTTTGAGATTTATTTAATATAGTGTAATTAGTTGTTTAGAACCTTTCTAGAACTTAGGGATACCTATAGGAGAAAGTTAGAACTTGTTTGGATACGTTTGGAGACTTTGACATAGGGTTTTGTGTCAATTTTGGGTAAAATCTGAGATTGGCCCATTTTGGGTGTTGTCCTAGGTTAGACGAACATAGGTAGACATGCTTGGATATCTTAAGGGTAGGTACATATCCCCGTTCGGACACGTGAGGTCGTATCGCAGAGTTTTGATATTTTGGACGATTTGGGGGTTTTTCCTTCGACGTGGATTCCACGTGCATGTAGAATTTTGCCATAGATCTAGAATTGGAGAGTTAGTATTTTTGTGAGGTTTTAGACACTGATTAGAACTCGTTGATAAATTTTGGGTCAATTCTGATTAGATTTGGCATGCATTTTGTAAGGTATCGTAAACCGCACTCCACGTGTTCGTCGAAAAGACCAAATAGCCATTTCGACTTGGTTTCTAGGTTTTAGGCTTGTGCGCGGGTTAGTTTACCCTTGGGGAGTGTGTATTAGAGTTTTTGAGTTTATATATATATATATATATATATATATATATATATATATATGTTTGTGGGTGAGTGTGCGTATAGGTGTTGGTGGTTGTGTGTGTGTTTGAGTGTGGTTGTGTGTATGTATTTGTGTGTGTTTTTATATATATATATATATATATATATATATATATATATATATATATATATATATATATACATACACACACACACACACACACACACACTTATATATATATATATATATATATATATATATATATATATATATATATATATATATATATATATATATGGATGTGTGTTTGAGTGAGTGACTGATAAGGTGAGTTAGTGAGTGAGTAGGAGCAGCAGCAAGTAGCTGCAGCAACAACAAGTAGTAGTAGCAGCAGCAGTTGAGTGATATATATATATATATATATATATATATATATATATATATATATATATATATATATATATATATAGCTAGCTAGTTAGTTAGTGAGTTGAGAAGGGTAAGGTAAGGTATCTCAATACCTTGAGATATTAAGATACTCAAGGTATTGGGTATCGGGGCGAGGTATTGGATTTTTGCCCGTGTATGTGATAAGTGATGCTTTATATATATATATATATATATATATATATATATATATATATATATATATATATATATATATATATATATGTGTGTGTGTGTGTGTGTGTGTGTGTGTGTGTGTGTTAGAATATATATTAGAGGGTATAGGCTGGGTGTATAACGTAGGTTGATATATCGGATACCGAGGGTATCCCGGTATCTCAAAGAGGCGAGTTTGAGGGTTTACTAACTTAATGAGCTAGTATTAATCTAGAATTTTAGGATCACCCTAGTTTGACCTAGAGTTGACCATAATTGCCCAAGTTGACCGCCAAAGTTAACCTTTGACCTAGTTTTGGCCTAGAGTTGATTTTTTGGACCCATTGTTGACTTTTTGACCCAGATTTCACCGGTTTGACTCGTTAGACCTAGAACAACCCTAGAAGCATGTTTTTAGTTATTTTATATCTGTTAACTCTTTAGAATCCTATTTATCCTTGTTTTTTGTAATAGGTCTTTGCGATGCGAGTTCGAATCTCGATCCTCACCAGTTGCTCAGGACGTCAGGCGAGTACCTACCTATGATTGTTTCCATTTTATGATAGCGTATTTATCACCTGTTCTATAAATGTTAATACTTAATTCTGAAACATTATTTCTGTCATGCCCTAATCCCAAAATTTATGGGATCAGACACGTGGTTATGGCCAACTGGTACGACTCTGTAGGGCTTTCCAATTTAATGGACCCGACAAAGTACACTTATGCTGTCCACGGTCAAGTGATCCAGTAATAATCTATTTTCTAACATGAAACAACTAAACTAAATCTCAATCTATGGTAAATAATATCAAGAAAGAACGATATGCATCATCAGTCTGCACCCAAAAATATATCCGTTCGAATAGATCAAAAGAACAACATAGGTCTATAAACACTAGGCTATAAAAGCAGAATAAAAATAGAAAGTAGTACATGACTATAATAGCTGGAAATATAAAGATACCTGCAACGATGTCTACACTCTACTATATCAAGCATCTTGTAAACTGCACAAATAACCTGGAAGGGAACCAAGTCCTCAGAGGGACGTAACAAGATACAAAAATATATACATAAAGTAAATACTGTGAAAACTCAAGGGTGAACTAACCAGCTAAGTGAAATAAAATTTGAGGACAACTTAGTGCGTATGGAAAGTGTAGGCTAGACATATGCTGACGTAATTCACCAACCGTCGTGACTGGCTAGTATATGCCGCATATGCCCCCATAACAAGGGCGCTCTGCAATATAATAACGTCCAGCTCCGAGCAGCATGGTATCTGTAATAGTATAACATCCAACGTTCTTTAGAGTGTGGTATCTACAAAACCATAAGTAACGTCCAACACCATAAGTAACGTCCAACACTCTAAAGAACGCAATGTCTGCAATGTAATATATACGTCCGTATCGCTCCGAAGAATGCGGTATCTGTATAAAGGAGGTGGGTGTCCCATACGCCTATTAGTCGTCCTCCCCGCCCAATACCAATGCATATGCCACAAATATGATATGGATATCTCGTACTATAATGCAAGTCACCAAGAAAATATACAACTAAGCTAAATACCGACATACGTGCTGCTCATACCGATGGCCAGTGAAGCATGAAGCATGAGTCCCTACATAAACTCACTCTGTGACATGAAATAATTCGTGTCAAGGCCTGGGGAGTCATGTGATAACTCCACAACTTTATGTGGGTCCACTAGACACTAGGTCAGACACAAGTCCTAACGTCAACGTCTTTGTTGACTGCACTTGAGTCTTCTCGGACGCGCACAGTTATATAATATTAAAATAATAAAATATGTAACTAAAAATAACTGAATTTAAATAGTACAATAAGGCAAGGTATACTTGCCTGGAAGCCAGGCGAAGATGCGAACATGAACTAGCCATGGAAGTAGCAGTACAACAATGGAAACTGGAGCTGATATCCTCGTATGCTGTCACAAATATCACCAACAGTACCAAAATGAGTAAGATACTTAGAATAACATATACATACATCCAATTTTGACACATGGGCAAAAATGCAGTTTCTGGTCAACACAGGATCCATAAGTGGACCCGTCTTGCACCAAAAAATATGCCAGAGACAAGGGTCTCTAATTTTATCAAATTTAGTGTCAACAAGTCCAAAACAACGATACGAACCCAACAAAATATCCAGAACTAGATTCTGATGAGCCGATCACAAAATTGCCCGTCAAGTGGAGCCACGGGACCCACGATACGGGATTTTGTCAACATTCCCAGAATTAAACCAAACTTGGGTCACATGACCAGCGTATCGTTATGAGTCCGATGGCGCAAGTTTTATTTTGAAATGACGAGTACACACAAAGTTACAACGAGTTCCAGAATAGGGCCGATACGGGGTGTTGTCGACGGATACGCGTTGATTTCGGTGTGCACGCACATCCAAATCAACTTTCATAAAATCCCACACATCCGTATTGATAGTGCACACCTTTCGGTAAAATTGGTACGTGACAAAGATGTCCGGATTGATGGGACCAACTCCGTACCGGAGAATTTTAATGTTTTGAAAACTGTTTTTCTTCGATTTTGGATCTTAATTTACAAACAATATAAATCAAATTAAATTATTCTAATTAAAGACATTAAAAGAGGGTTACATAGTAAACACACCTGCGAAGATAGCTTGTAGAATGGTCGAGGCTCAGATCACGCCGGGAAGTGGGTTGGTCGAGGCTCAGATCTGCTGATTGAAGAAGAAGAAGAAGAACGGTACCGGCAGCGGCATTCTGGAGGAGGAGAAGGGAAGGGGAAGCCCTGGGGAGCATCGTCGGTCGTCAGGGGTGCTCGGTGGTCATTGGGGCAGTGCTCGACGGTCTCCGACGGGGGTGCACCGGCGGTAAGGCAGTACCGCAGCAGCAGCAATTTGTAGTAGCAGCAGCGCCTTGAAAGAGCGGCGGTAGTAGCTCTGCCGATGGGTGTTGGCAATCGTGGAGGCGAGGTGGCAGTTAGGGTGGTAGGCGTAGGGACGATGGACTGGCGGTAGGGAAAAGTTGAGGAAGTCGGAGTCGGGGGAGAGGCGGTGGTTGTAGTCGGCGGAGGAAGTCGGCGGTGGGTCTGCTGTGATCACCGGAGGGAGGAGAGGGAGACCAGCGGTGGTGATGGTGGTTGGCGGTGGAGATATTGGGAAGGAGGCGGTCGGAGCTCATGAAGGCGGTGAGGGAGTGGTCATGGGTGGAGGCCGATCATGGAAGGACGTGGCAGCGTTATGGTTGGAGGAGACGGTCGTGGACGGCTCGGCTGGTCGGAGTGAGCAGTCGGAGAAGGAAGTAATGCGGCAGGCGGTCGGAGTAGGGGAAGCTCGGCTTGGTGGTCGGGGTATTTGAAGTAGGGGAAGTGGAGAGGAAGAAGAAGAAGAAGAAAGGAAGAAGAAAAGAAGATTTCAGGTGCTAGAGTAATTAGGAAGAGGGAGGAGAGAGAGAGGGAGAGTGAAGGAGCATTAAATGTATGGTGTGTATGCATTTAATAAATGGAGGCTTGTAGTGTGAACACATTAAATGAATGACGGCTCATAGTGTGAACGCATTAAATAATAACGGCTCATAGTGTGAACTCATTAAATGATAATGACTCATAGTGTGAACGCATTAAATGATAATGATGATGACTCGTACTGTGAACGCATTAAATGATGATGACCCGTAGGATACGTAGGAAGGAGTTTCTTCATGACTTGTCTCCAATGGAAGGAGGACACCTCATTGTCTTTTTGCACAAAGGACCCTAACAATTGAAAAATTACACAAAGATGGAAATTAGATTAAATTAATTAAAATTAATACAAATGGTGTTCTTGAATTAATTGGAAGTACCTGGGGCTAAAATTAGGTGGGACACAAGTATCGTGGACATAGAGGACTCAGAATAAAATATTATCATAAATTGGGTTGTATAAAATGGGTCAAGATTGTGTCTCCAATTTTGATTGGAACGCACAAGGAATGCAAAGTTGGACTTAATTGGATTTAAGAACGGACGTTTGTAACGAATATTGTGCGAATAAAATGAAGCATAAGAGAGGGCATTTATGAGTTACACAAAAATTAGAATAGAAGGCTGGCACGTCTAGGAAAAGTGTAAAAAAAATTATTTGAAGGTAAATGCTAGTGTGGTGCTCCAAATATTGAAGCAACGGTAAGGTGAACAAGGTGTTACAAATATTGCACATTAATCTAAAATACTATGATTTAAATCCCAATTGGCTTGAAACTAACCCTAGTCTCTCGATCTAAGTTAAGTAGATCTAAAATTTGGTCGAGGGGGTTTATAATCTACCCAACTTATAAGAATTTTGTCCTCAAAATTAAAATAAATACATAATAAACTATAAATTATCTAGCAATGCTACGGACATACCTAGGACCGGTAGAGTTGGCCCTTTGCACTCTCTGTTGGGCTCTATTGACATATTGGGAATACTCCTGAGCCTGATGTTTGTTCGATCTGTACCTCAGACACTATCCTAACCTTCTTCTATATATATGACGGTTAATATCTCAACATTCTTTCCTAGGTATAACGCCATTATCCTATAATATCCATATTAAAATCATGTATCCTAACTTCTTACAATCGTTCTTAGCAGCAACAAGTCTAATCTAGCTAGTCAGTCATACCTAGCCTAGAAGCTCAACTCAAACAATTTCTAGTAGGAGTATATGTAATAAAATACAACATAAGTCTCTACCCAATCCATAGTAATAAGAATATATAGAAATTATGTAATAATTATCTATTTAATCCGTCTAAAAACCCTAGAATAAATTATAACAAATACAATAACAAGGTTAGAATTCCTAAAATTTATTGGCTATGGCAAATTGGATATAGGCTCCCATAACTCCACCTACTACCAAGGATTAGGTTCAGCAAGATCATGTCTTATTAGTCAAAAGTCTAAATCGCTACCCCTAAGCAGTTTATGTGTAATCCACAATATTCAGCTACCATTCCTGTCAGACTTCTATCTTTCTTTTTACACCCCATACTTACGTGTCAATATATAATCTAAGAGTCTAGTGGTAATCATCTACCGATTGACTAATGAGTCAGCGTGTGATCTAAACCTGTATTTTGTTCCTTAAAATTCGTAGCACATCGAGGCTGATCGGCAATTTCTACTTGTGCTAAATCCTCGAAACTCCAAAAGCATTATAATACTATAAATACTATAATTATTATCCCTCCAGTCTATATCAAAATTTTTATCCTTGGGCCACGTGACTCTAATATATTTTCCTTATCCTTTGTTTCCTACACACCTTCATATCCTTCTAGTACGTTGATCTTGCATTCAACTCTAAGCTCCGTCAAAGGTAAGATGTGAACCTTGTATCCCTGTCAGACACTATATTGACTGGAACTCCATGCGGTCGTACTATCTCCCTCATATACATATCTGTTAAGACCATCTATAGACTGTCGAACTCTGAAAGGTAAAGAGTGAGCTGACTTGGTAGGTCGATCCACGATCACCCATACCGTATTTTGACTACTGGGACTCCTCAAAAAGCCCGTAACAAAGTCCATAGTGATATGCTCCTATTTTTACTCAAGTATCGGGAGTGGATTAAAGTAAACCTACAGACCTCTGATGCTCAGTCTTGACCTGTTGACACACCAGGCACTTTACCATAAAGCGGCCATCTCCCTCTTTATTCTATGCTTCCATTAGTACTGCATTAAGATCTTTGTACATCTTATGCCTCCTGGATGAATAGAGCATACTGAACTGTGCACCTCCGAAATCAGCTCCTGACGAAGTTTTTCGTTCATAACATAGAAACGATCTCCATATCTCAAAGTCCATCCTCATGTATGCATAATCCTGTCTGCATCCCGGCCTCTGTCCTCTGTCAAAGCCTCTGGAATCTGGCATCTGTTGGCAAGACAGTCTTGATCTTCTCAACCAATATTAATTACACCTGCTAACTTGACACCTGGCCGTCTGTGCCGAGCAATAATGACCTTTATACCTAAATGCTCTAGATCTCTCAACTGGTGTTGCTGGTAATCAAAAGAATGCTATGGGTCTCCTGCTCAATACGTCAGCTACTACATTGGATTTTTCTCCGATGGTACTGTAGCTCACTCTCAAAGTCTGTCATCATCTTGAGCCAATGTCCTTCTCTCCGGTTCAGGTACTTTTCTAAATTTAAAAAAAAACTCAAGGTCAGGTACTTGTCACAAATCTTATCTTGTTGCCACTCTACCTTTTTACCTCGAACCCGAGGTTTCTCCTAGTTTACTCTATATGTACCTTTCATCCAAACTATATGGTACCATCTGGTTTATAACTGGTCGTTCATTATAGGTAGTTCACGATATCCTCATGGCTAATATTTGTCGATACTCTCATCTTCAATCTAATTATTCTATTCCAGATACTAGCTTAACTAATTGAATTATCAAAGGTGAAAACATGAGACTAATAGTCATTGACAACCCAAATAAGTCAAGTACATCTAATCTAATTTGAAAGCTACCTGTAGTACTCAGCTATCTCTTCATCCAAATGTTGGGTCTACGAATCTGTGTCTAGCAATCTACCTATCTGTTTTAGCTTAGTCGTAATCATTATTGTCTAAAGAGTGGAAGAATTTCTAGGTCAGTTATTGTATGTCACAAGGTAACTAGGGGGTAACCACTATGGTTTTCTACCTAAAGTATTATTTTATATCCTACTTTTATTAGTATCTGATTATCTTCTTCTAGATGTGATTCCAATATTCTGTCTGGTCAAGTTTATAATATCGTTCCTTGTATCACTACCCTAAGACTATAATTAATTCGTAGCATCTAGCTATGTCTATCCTAATTTATTCTAGCGCCTTAGAATCAAACAACCCTTCTAGCTTCTAATACTGACAGGTCACGACTACCTTAAGTAAGAGTATGGTTTAGTTTTAAGTCTCTACTTTTATGTCTAAATCTTACGCCAACAGTCTACATTAGCTCTAATAATAAGGAAGAACTTATCAATCTTCTCTACCATGGTTAACCATCTACTCAAATGTCCTATCAATTATGCCTTCATTGTCTGAACAAGGATCTGCTCCTGGAGGAAATTACCGTACGCGAGCATTCAACTTTCCGAAATAAGGAAGATAAAAATAATAATAATGATATCAGCGGTAAATGAACGAATACAGTAATGAAGTCCAAGGGCGACAATCGAATACAAGAGGAGTTTTAAAATCGATTATGGATTAAGATCTTATTCACATTAATCCTAAGTTGCAGGCTCGTTCGGTACAGTAACGTTACCGAAATAATATGCTCTGACCTGCATGGGCCACCACTAAAACCATGTCATGTCCCAATCCTAAAATCTATAGGATCAGACACGTGGCAATGGCCAGCTGGTACGACTCCGTAGGCTTTCCAATTTAATGGACCCGACAAAGTGCACTTACGCTGTCCACGGTCAAGTGATCCAATAATAATCTATTTTCTAACATGCAACAACTAAACTAAATCTCAATCCATGGTAAATAATCTCAAGAAAGAACGATACGCATTATCAGTCTACAGCCCAATAATACATTCGTTTGAATAGACCAAAAGAACAACATAGGTCTATAAATACTAGGCTATAAAAGCAGAATTAAAATGGAAAGTAGTACATGACTGTAATAACTGGAAATATAAAGATACCTGCAACGATGTCCATACTCTACTATATCAAGCATCTTGTAAACTGTACAAATAACTTGGAAGGGAACCAGGTCCTCAGAGGGACGTAACAAGATACAAAAATATATGCCATAAAGTAAATACTGTGAAAACTCAAGGGCGAACTAACCAGCTAAGTGAAATGCAATTTGAGGACAACTTAGTGCGTATAGGAAGTATATGCTAGACATAAGCTGACATAATTTACCAACCATCGTGACTGGCTAGTATATACCACATATGCCCCCATAACAAGGGCGCTCTGCAATATAATAAGATCCAGCTCCGAGGAGCGTGGTATCTGTAATAGTATAATGTCCAACGTTCTTTAGAGTGTGGCATCTGCAAAACCACAAGTAACGTCCAATACTCCAAATAACGTGGTATCTGCAATATAATATATACGTCCGTATTGCTCCGAAGAACGCAGTATCTGTATAAAGGAGGTGGGTATCCCATACGCCTACTAGTCGTCCTTCCCGTCCAATGCCAATGTATATGCCATAAATATGACGTGGACATCTTGTACTACAATATAAGTCACCAAGAAAATATACAACTAAGCTAAATACCGACACATGTGCTGCTCATACCGATGGCCAGTCAAGCATGAAGCACGTGTCCCTATATTAACTCACTCTATGACATGAAGTGATACGTGTCAAGGCCTGGGGAGTCATTTGATAACTCCATAATTTTAGGTTGGTCCACTAGACACTAGGTCAGACACAAGTCCTAATGTCAACATCTTCGTTGACTGCACCTGAGTTTTCTTGGACGCACACAGTTATATAATATTAAAATAATAAAATATGCAACTAAAAATAACTGAATTTAAATAGTACAACAAGGCAAAGTATACTTGCCTGGAAGCTAGGCGAAGATGCTAACACGAACTAGCCATGGAAGTAGCAGTGCAACAATGGAAACTAGAGCTGATATCCTCGGATACTATCACAAATATCACCAACAGTCCCGTAATGAGTGAGATACTCAGAAAAATATATACATACGTCCAATTTGGACACAGGGGCAAAAATGCAGTTTTTAGTCAATACGGGGTCCACAAGTGGACCCGTCTTGCACTAAAAAACGTGCGAGAGACAAGGTTCTCCAATTTTGTCAAACTTAATGTCAACAAGTCCAGAACGATGATATAAACCCAATAAAATATCCAGAACTAGATTTTGCTGAGCCGATCACAAAATTGCCCGTCAAGTGGAGCCCGGGGCCCACAATACGGGATTTTGTCAATATTCTCAGAATTGAACCAAACTTGGGTCACAGGACCAGCGTATCTCTACGAGTCCGATGGTACAAGTTTCGTTTTGAAATAATGAGCATACACGAAGTTATAATAAGTTCTAAAATAGGGACGATACGGGGTGTTGTCAACGAATACGCATTGATTTTGGTGTGCACGCACATCCAAATTAACTTTCGCAAAATCCTACATGTCCGTATTGACAGTACGCACCTTTCGATAAAATCGATACACGACGAGGATGTCCGGATTGACGGGACCAACTCCGTACCGGAAAAATTTGATGTTTTGAAATCGTTTTTCTTCGATTTTGGATCTTAATTTACAAACAATATAAATCAAATTAAATTATTCTAAAGGAAGAAGTTAAAAGAGGGTTACATAGTGAACACACATGCAAAGATAGCTCACAGAATGGTCGAGGGAAGGAGACATGATTGTGCCGTGAAGTGAGTTGGTCGAGGCTCGAATCTTCCGATTGAAGAAGAAGAAAAAGAAGAGTAGCGGCAGCAGCGTTCGTCGTGGCAACGATGTTCTGGAGGAGGAGAAGGGGAGGGGAAGCCCTGGGGATGTCGCCGGTCATCGGGGGTGCTCGGTGGTCGTCGGGGCGGTGCTCGGCTGTCTCTAGCGGGGTTGCTCCGGCGGCAAGGCAGTACCGCAGCAGCAATAATTTGCAGCAGCAGCAGCGACGACAATGGCTCTGCCATGGGGTATTGGCGGTCGTGGAGGCGAGGTGGCGGTTAGGGTGGTGGTCGTGGGGACGACGGGCAGGCGGTAGGGGAAAGTTGAGGAAGTCAGAGTCGGGGGAGAGGCGGTAGTTGAAGTCGGCAGAGAAAGTCGGCGGTGGGTCGACTATGATCACCGGAGGGAGGAGAGGGAGAGCAGCGGTGGTGATGGTGGTTGGCGGTAGAGATATTGGGAAGGAGGCGGTCGGAGGTCGTGGAGGCGGTGAGGGAGTGGCCACGGGTGTAGGCCGGTCGTGGAAGGACGTGGGAGCGTTGTGGTCGGAGGAGACGGTCGTGGACGGCTCGGCTGGTCGGAGTGAGCAGTCGAAGAAGGAAGTAACGCGGCAGGCGATCAAAGTAGGGGAAGCTCGGCTTGGTGGTCAGGGTGTTTGTAGTAGGAGAAGTGGAGAGAAAGAAGAAGAAGAAGAAGAAAGGAAGAAGAAAAGAAGAATTCAGCTGCTAGAGTAATTAGGAAGAGGGAGGAGAGTGAGAGAGAGAGAGTAAAGGAGCATTAAATGTATGGTGTGTATGCATTTAATAAATGGAGGCTTATAGTGTGAACACGTTAAATAAATGATGGCTCGTAGTGTGAATGCGTTAAATGATGACGACTCGTAGTGTGAACGCATTAAATGATGATGACTCATAGTATGAACGTATTAAATGATGACGACTTGTAGGATACATAGGAAGGGGTTTCTTTATGACGTGTCTCCAATGGAAATGGGACACCTCATTATATTTTTGCACAAAAGACCCTAACAATTGAGAAATTGCACAAAGATGGAAATTGGATTAAATTAATTAAAAATTAATGCAAACGGTGTTCTTGAATTAATTGGAAGTACCTGGGTTAAAATTAGGTGGGACACAAGTGTCATGGACATAGAGGACTCAGAATAAAATATTATCATAAATTGGTTTATACAAAATGGGTCAAGATTGTGTCTCCAATTTTGATTGGAACGCACAAGGAATGCAAAGTTGGACTTAATTGGATTTAAGAACGGACTTTTGTAATGAATATTGTGCGAATAAAATGAAGCATAAGAGAGGGCATTTATGAGTTACACATGAATCAGAATAGAAGGCTGGCACGTCTAGGAAAAGTATGAAAAAATTTGTTTGAAGGTAAATGCTAGTGTGGTGCTCCAAATATTGAAGCAACGGTAAGGTGCATAAGGTGTTACGAATATTGCACAATAATCTAAAACACTATGATTTAAATACCAATTGGCTTCAAACTAACCCTAGTCTCTCGATCTAAGTTAAGTAGATCTAAAATTTGGTCGAGGGGGTTTACAGTTTCATGAGCTGGTACTAGTTGGATCCTGTATGAGATGTTATCCCCCTTACCGTGTTCAGCGGGTACTCTATCATGTGTATTTTATCATGTTCTTTGAGTATTGATTCTCATGTGCTTTATGTGCTTTGTGTGCTCTTACTTTCATGTAAGCGAGTTAATTATCATGTATATAGCATGTCGTGGTTGGATCTAAGAGTATTAGTGGGGGAGGAGAGTAGAAGTTGGTTATGTGATCAAATTCAATCAGTATTCATGTGATGTCGGTTATGCAACTCACGCATAACAGAGTTTTTATAGAATAAATTATGTGCAACCCAAGCCGATCACATAACGAACTTGTGCTCAAGGCACTTAGCTAGTACTCCTATTTTCTCACATGCAGTTACTTCTCTACTACTTGTATTGTTCTTCCATTTTACATTACAGTTACTTTATCAGTTCTACCATGTATTTACTATTTTGTGCATCTTGTATTCTTTTTTATTGCTAGTCATATACACCTTACCATGTATTTGAAGTTGCTTTCAGAGTTATATACTTTGCTCCAATCCTGATTGGATATATTTTTCTAGAGGATCCTGAGGACTTTTGCTCGACTTACTACGAGCCAGGTGTCGACGATTGTTGCGACCTTGAGATAGAGGAGGAGCCCGTCCCCGTTGAGGAGACACCGCTAGCGCCCTAGTATAGCTAGGTGGGTTTCACTGGGTTTGTCCTAGTTGGTTTTGGATGGCTATATTATTTATTTTGCTGCTGTGAGATGTTGTAGACTCTTAGACTTGGATTATATATTTTGGATATTGTACTTGCTCTCTTTGGTTCCTTATTTTTGTTGTTGATATCTCATCTTACTTTTACTCTTCCCCTAGTTATAGTGATTGAGTTTATGTATATATTATAATATTATTCTCCTATCTTAACAGGTTATTGTGAGATATAGATAGTTATGACCTAGATAGCATTCTATTGTCGATTCTGCAACGTAGGCTGGACGTACCCATGACTCATACCTAATTTTTCGGGTGTGGGTCATGACAAAGTTTTTAGTGGTGGCCCATGTAGGTCTAGTTTCTAAGTCTACCTGCAATAGGATATATGATATAGGTTGAGAGAGAGTGTGCTCAATCATAACTAGGACCCTTCATGATCTTTTGCTATCTTTAATTTTTCTAAAATTATTTTCTTTTGAAATATTACTGTCCTTTCTTGATGATATCATATCTTGCACCGTATTGACTTTTTTTTGATCTGTATTCAGGATGCCTCCGAAGACACGGTCTCACCGTACCGTTCCAGTAGCTGCCACTGAGAGGTCTGCTACCTCTCGTCATGTTCGACTTCAGGTAGCTGCTACCCTCCACTCACCACTCCTACGGTTGAGGAAGCATCTGTTTCTCTCGAAGTTTCTCCTCTACCTATCGACCCGAGAGCTACCCCTGTTGTTTTGGTGGTACCTACTCTACCACCTCCTGCACCGGTAGATGCTGCCCAGTTGTTCGCATTCTTCAGGAAAATAATAGACGCACAACACCGACAGGTAGACATGATAAGGTTGGGCATTACGAATGCCCACCAGGTGGCCATGACGGAAGTAGATAGAGTAGCTCAGATCTAGCCACAGGCAGAGCAGGCACATCATCCTAGGCCAAAAAACATCATTGACTTCCAGAGGATACGGCCGAAGGTATTTTAGGGTACAAAGGGGTTCCTGTACGCGGATGACTGGATTGAGCATATCGAGGAGATCTTTAGGCTGGCACTAATTCCAGATAGCATACAGATAGAGGCAGTGGGCAGCCAGATGTTCGATCTTGCCCTTACTTGGTACCGTACTGACACGAGAATAACGGTACCGGGACTTACTTAGGAGGCTTTCAAGAAGCTTTTCAAGGAGAAGTTCTTTTCGGATGTGGCTCTCAGTTCTTTGGAGAGCCAGTTTGAGGCACTCGTCCAGGGGAGCATGCTGGTAGATGAGTATGCAGCAGAGTTCTGCCATCTGGACAGATTTATAGAGGGCTTGAGTAAGGCAGTGAAGGCACAAAAGTTTCGCAAGGGTTTGGTCATGGCGGTCAAGTCCTTGACTAGGAGTGACCACGAGGCGACCTTCGAGCAGATTATGAGTTATGCTAAGAGGGCTGAGGATGACTTGGAGCTGAAGACCAAAAGGAATAGAGATGCTTCCGGAGCAAGGATGAGTGCGGGCCAAGCCAAAGGGCCCCATTTCCAGCAAACAAGGCCGTTCCAGCAGACTCAGCAGTACCAGGGTCAGGGTTGTGTACCTTTCCAGCAGGCACCCAGCAGCAGAGGCAGGGACAGCAGCAGGGTTTGAGGCAGCCCATCACTTGCACTTTCTGTAGGAAGCCGAGGCACGAATGGGATATTTGTCGGAAGAGGCTGGACAGATGCTTGTTATATGGTGTGGCAGATCACCAGTTAAGGGATTTCCCTTCAGCACTCGCTCGTACAACTTATGGCGGAGAAGCCGCTCAGAGGGGACCAGCCAGAGCATCTGCAGTATAGCAGAGAGGACAGACTTTGCAGACTCAGCAATAGAGGTTTGCCCAGCACTAGCAGCAGCACCGAGGAGGATAATAAGGGCGAGCTTTTGTCTAGACCGTAGAGGAGGCTGAGCCCATTGGTGATATGATCTCAAGTTCTGTTCTTCTTGATTCCATTCCAGTACTTGCTTTATTTGATTCTGGTGCTTCCTATAGCTTTTTGTCTGTATCTTTTGCTGTTAGACACCATCTTGTTGTTGAATCTTTAGCTAGACTCTGCAAGATCATGACCAAAGGTGGCATCATCCTACTCAGTGATGTCTGCAGAGACCAGAGAGTTACCTTGGGAGGCCGGGAGTTAAGTGTGTGCCTACTCGTAATGCCACTTCTGAGCTATGACATTGTACTCTGAATAGATTGGTTGAGTATGCACTGTGCTAGTATAGATTATCGTAAAGGCACAACATTGTTTAGTCCGCCGGGAGAGCGAGAGTTTAATTTTTCTAGAGGAGCAGCGGAGCAGAGTGATGGAGTCTTCTGCAGAGCCCTGGTGGTAGAGCAGAGGTTGCCACTGTCATAACCCAATTTCGTAGAATCGTTGAGGAGTCCCCCGAATCGTGACCACCGTGCGGGCCTGGAGTTGCGCCCGCACAAGATTTTAATGATTTGTATAACAAGCACATATTCAGAGTACGCAGATAAATTGAAACACAGATTGAAATATGGAAAAGTTCTCTTTATTAATAATGAACATCTATTACAAACTCCTGAACGAGTCAGCTATTTTGCCGCACGGGTTTACAAAAGTGTTGACTCAAAATAATATAGCAGTCCTGTACATTACATCCCTTTACTAAACTTTAAAAGGATAAAGACCTCCGGGCTGGAGGACGGCTTTGCCACAAAGCTGCATTGTGTATGTGTAAACTCCCTCACCCAAAATAGGTATTTTGTGTATATTTTATATTATTATATTTATTATAGATGTTGAATTTATTTAGAGTATTCTCTTATTTAATTAGAAAATAATTTTTTTTAGTATATTTACTTATATAAATATTTATTTAGAATTATTTTTAGGCTATTTTAGATTATTGGGATTTTTCCATAATTTTTATGTAATTAAAAAACTAGTAACACTAATTTTCCAGGCCTTTGAAGAATTTATTTTATGTTCAAACTTAATTAAAAATATCTCAAACTTTTATTTTAGGTTCTAAATAATACAATATATTTTCTAGAATTTTTTTGGGAATTTTCTGATTATTTTAGCATTTATTTTGAGTTAATTATGAAAAAACTGAATTAAAAACTAATTTCTGAAAAAGAAAACCCAAAAAGTAATTATTTCTGCCCAGTCAGCAAACATGGGCCCACCTGTCAGCCTCCTGCAGTGAACAGGGCCGGGCCCACCTGTCAGTGGCCACTAGGTGGGTGCGGGTGAAGCCGAGCCGAGTCAGAGTTCGACTCGGACTCAGCTGAGCCGAGCTGCGTCAGATTCGGACCGTCCAATTTGGGCTGGGCAGCGTGGATGGCTGCCACGTGTCAAGCTCCGAGCCTCGGCTGCTTTCTCTCTCCTCTATATATATAATAGTTTAGTTATTTATTTTAGGGTTTTCTTTGAGCCAATTTTGGAGAATTGCCATCTAGGGTTCCTTCATCTTCCAGAAGCCATTGCGCATAGCTCTGAACTCGAAATGAGGCCTAGTTTTTTGTGTTAGAATGATATTGAGGTTAGATTTTTGATTATATAAATTTTTTAACGAAATTATGAGTATTAAATTCTAGAAAATTCGTAGAGCACAGCATGTCCGAAAATAGACGTGTTTTAATGTTTTCGCGATTTCGGGAGAACCATGAATCAGAATCATGAACCATTTGAAGTTTCGGAAAGCTAATGTCTAGATAATTGACATATGTTTTTCCCATAATTTAATTCGAAGTATTTATATACTGTTAATTATGTAGAACTTCTAGGTTAGAATTTAACTATCGGTGCACAACACAAAATTTGTATGTGCATATTTTCCAAACGAATTTGAATTCGGACGAGCCGTAAATTCTAGCATGTTTTTGACGCTGAAATCTACAGGAAATCAGGCATGAAAGTTGAGTTTGTGTCGGTTGACTTTTCGGTCAACAGATCGCCTCGATTTGCGTGCCATGAGTCTCGAGTTGATAAAATTCAGTTTCTTTGGACAAAATTTAGGAATTAACATAAAAATCAGAATAATAAGATTAAAATAGGATTTTAGAGTAATTATTCCAGAATTAAATAAATTAAAATAAATTATCTTTTGACGTGATAAATTTGTAATACATAGGCTATTTGGACTGTGACTTGGACTCTGATTCATACCAGCAGCAGGACCCCAGACGAGTACATTCTCTGACAGTGTTCTAGTAGGACATAGTATTTAGCCACCTCGGTTAATTTAATCAGACCCTGAGTCGGAGAACCCAACGCGCATTCGTATATTTACATGTACGCAAATATTATTCAGTTTGGTATATATATTTATGTACGTAATTACTATATGTATTCCAATAATTATGTAAATAAATTGATGGTTATATTATTATATAGTTATATGAATATATATGTAAGTAAATGCTAATTGATAATTATGACTAAATATTCAGACTGTACAACCCTAGGACACCATGGACTATCCCATACTTACCTTGACCATGTTGACCCTAAGAACTTATGAATTTTTCCGCCTTGCGTACATTAACGTACTGGCATAGACACCTGTCAGTTGACTGACTGATTTCGTACAGTACTTGAAGACGCGACACCCGCGTAATTCAACGCATAATTAACCGTCTTAGATGACTAGTGTTACCCCTAGTATACCCCCTGAGTCCGGTATAAATGTGGTTGTGTATGTGCTAGTGTAAAGACTAATAATTCTATTGTATTATATTTATGTGTACATAGGATATTGGATTTATTCTGCGCAATTTCTGGAGCAAATTATTGGTACATTGCAGCTTCCTTGCCAGGCAAGTATACCTTGCCATTGTACTGTTATTTATATTCCATATATTGCATGCATCTTTATTTTCTGTCTTTAGTTCATATATTTTAACTGTTATATAAAATGCGCGTGATGGTGTCGTCGCGATATATTTTTATCTATGTATTGCATTGACCTTGTTTATGAGACTACCCCATTATCATGCAGCATCATTAGGTTCTTTTGACTGTGACACATTTTTACACGAGTTGTGAGTCTCATATAGATAACGAACGTACGTATTGACTGATCATTGGTACGTGTGGGCGTGCGTTAGGAATAACTGCTGTTAGAAACTTTGTATGCTAGTAGACTTGGCAGTTATTAGAGTTTTATCGTGTCATGGATATGACATGCTTAGAGCATGGGGTGGGGAGAACAACAAGTACCACATTTGAGCTCCTTTACACTTTTTCCCTCTGTAACCCGGAAGCTCCGCTGGAGATACGGGCGGTGATGACCCCATATACTACTTGGCGGGCCTTCGCCGTTCAAAAGACGACGTGCCTTCGAGGCCCCTGGTTCTCCGAGAGAGTCATGCCAGTCCCAATTTTCAGCCAGATAGCTCACTTGTAGGGAAAGTTGTTCTTAACTGCATTCACTTAGATGGTTAGGCGACCCATTGGATATTTATTTCAGTACTTTATTGGCATGTGTTTAAGTATCTTCTTATGTCCCTCTGAGGACCTGGTTCCCTGCCAGGTGTATCTGTTCTTGAGTATTCGCAGGAGCGCAGATTCAGACGGTTACTTATGTTTCGAGGATGTCTTCTCTTTGAGCCGTGATTGATAGCTGGTATTCTTATATAGTGTTTATTGTGTTGTACTCATATTGTATTTACTCTTATATTCGAGTTGGTAGTGGATTTGTTTCCATCCAACTATCATCCTTAGATACTTCTTATTGAGAGTTAGTTTCCTAGAAGTTGGTCATTTAATTATATTTGATTTTCGTGGATGAGATTTAGATTATACCCTGTGACTTATGACGTATGTTTTATACCACTTGTGGATTTGATATTCATATTACATCGTACGTATGGGTTTGGTTTCTATATATTGGAGTTGCCATATCCATGTGTCTGGCATGCTTACGTGTCCTAGTCCTACGTATTTTGGGACTGGGGTGTGACAGTATGGAAAGGTGCAAGCTTCTTCTTCTTCAAGTACTTCAAAAATGGTGCGATCTGAGGATGCGCCTACAGCTGGACTGGATCAGGAAAGACGACTTCAGCTCCTCGCTTGGTTCGCCTTAGTGCGGAGAACCTGTTTCAACGAGGGTCAGTATGTCGAAACATACTGGTGAAGGCGAGCTAAACCCAACTATACCAATCAACACATTGTTTTAATGAAGCATGCATATTTTTGGGTTTCTATCTTGCCCTAGTTCATTTACAAGTAAGCAGCATATAGAATTTTACTAAAATGAATGTGCCACCGTTCGGTGGATTTTACCTGATCGTCTGAATCACCTGCACAATACTTACCATGCCTTCCCTGTCACGAAGACACAAGTTAGTTTGCAACAGGTTTAAATATACACATTGGGATCACTAGCTAGAAGCCATAATGGACCGTTTACCATGCCTTCCCGGACCGGATCGGTGCCAGTGCCCCAGCAACCGTCCGCATGAACCCGTTGACCTTGTGCATAAGTTGTCCGTGATCAATCATTCGTGATACGTTAACATTGATGCAGTTGAGGCAACATGAACATGAGATAAGCAACATTGCATGACTCGTTTTGCATAGTCTTCTTGACAGTTTATTTCATAACAAGAGTATTCCATACTTAGCACAATTTATGGAAGAAGATGCGTTCTAGCAAAACTTAAAGCATGTAAAGAACATTCATATGAACAAGTATGCAGTTTAGTAACCGTTCCCAAGTTGAATGACAAGCAATACAATCCAAGTCTATTTCTATTTTATCTTTGTATCTTTTATTACTACTTGGTATCATTTGATCGGGGCAACAAGAATGCGAGAGTTTTTAAGTGCGAAGACTTGGAAGCAGGACTAGCTAATCGGGATGGTAGCCACGCACATAGATTGTTGGAAGGGAGAAGGAAAGAGGCTATTTACGACTCCGCTCGTAAGCCGCCTACTGCTCGTTCACCTGTATTACGAACAGCTCGATCAATACCTCTTCCACTCTTTCCAATCTCAGAATTGAAGTACAGTTCAATGAACAAAAATAATAAAAACCAACGAAATCGTTCAAGGAAAACAAGCAAATCCCAAAACCAACTTAAAGCACGAAAGCAACAAGCGACATCGAAAACCTAGGCAATAAAAGAAAGCAGCGGAGAGGTCCCTCCTGACTCTGCCGCTAAGTTGATCCCGGGGGCACGGTCCACTGAATATGGGAATCGATTTCGAAGAAACAAATCCATAATGAGGACGAGTTCTTATTTCAATCTATCCCGATCGAATGATACCGTCTTGTGTTTCTTAGCCGCGATTTCCGCACCGAAAGAACGGGGCGTTACATCCTACCCAACCAATTGGAAGTTTTGTCCCTAAACTTAGGAATAGTGCTTACCGTTAAGGATGATGAACTGAATAGTTTGGACAATCACAAATTTGGTGATTTGAGTCACCACAAATAAGATATTGCCCGAGTTTCTTATGGCTCATTTCAGCTGTGTGCCCTGGTTTCTTACAATAAGAACATGGTTGCCCTGGGTTTCCTCTTCGTGTACCGCCGTGGTTAGGGCACTTTGCAGCGGTGTTTCCTCTATCGTATCCTTGGTGTTTGTGATTGTAGGTATGCACAGATCCGGTAGAAACGTGAGGATACTACGGTTCAAGAGATAGGGCATGATTCATAACTTCCCGTATGGTTCCACACTGATTAACGACCACGTGCCCATGGATGACAGGGCACAAATTTCCCTCAAACCTTCTAGATCGACTCGCTGTATCAGGTAAATAGGACTCGCTGCATCAGGTAAATAGGCCCTATCGAATTTGGAGAGTCGGTTGAATTCGGCGGAGTATTGCTTAACTGTCATACTGCCCTGCCTCAGCTGTACGAACTCATTTTCCATCTGACATTGTACTGGAGGAGGTATAAACTCCTCTTTAAACACGGTACGAAAAGTCGTCCACGAGATCGCCTCCTCTCCGTGATCAAATTGGAGAGATCGTCGATGTACGTCCCACCAATCGTGTGCGTTGAGGCGTAGCTGAAGTTGGGCGCAGGCGACGCACTTATCTTCGGGGACCACTAGCAGAGCAAAGTGGTCTTCAAGTTTGGCTAGCCAATCTAGAGCCATAATGGGTTCCTCAGTCCCGTTGAATGGGGTGTTGCAAACTTTCTTGAAGTGGCCAAAGTCGAAGGCAGTCACTTCCCTCGCCCTTGGAATTTGTGGCGGTTTAACTTCAAGCACAGGCTGTTCCACCAGAGTCGTTGTTGTTGCGGGGAATGGTTGGCTGCCAAAGTCTGAACGATCTGTTGCAGGGTATCTACCTGCTTCTGTTGGACTGAGAATCGGGTCTCTAGATTGCTTTCGAACTTGGCTTGGCGAGCATCATCTCTTTGTCGTTGTGATTCTAATATTTGCATAGCGGGTCAACTTGAGATATGCCTCGCTGGCTCCGAGAGCTTCCCAAAGTGCCCGAACTACTTTTTTGGCCGTGCGTTTCGTCCGGTATTTGTGCTGCAGATTACGTTGGAGCCATTCCTTCAAGAGAAGGTAAATTACATTAGCATCATAATGTATTATGGACTTATTGCATGAACGTATCTCATTTTGGCCTAGCGAGTTCAAGAGTTTGCACATGAATTTGATCGTTAAAGGAACTTTTCTAGCACGAGTCTAAGGAACTTGAATCTGTTCTATGATACCATTATGTCACGACCCAATTCCGTAGAATCGTTGAGGCGTCCCCCGAATCATGACCGCCATGCGGGCCTGGAGTTGCGCCCGCACAAGGTTTTAATGATTTGCATAACAAGCACATATTCAGAGTACGCAGATAAATTAAAACACAGATTGAAACATGGAAAAGTTCTCTTTATTGATAATGAATATCTATTACAAACTCCTGAACGAGTCAGCTATTTTACCGTACGGGCTTACAAAAGTATTGACTCAAAATGAGATAGCAGTCCTGTACATTACATCCATTTACTAAACTTCAAAAGGATAAAGACCTCCGGGCTGGAGGACGGCTTTGCCACGAAGGTGCATTGTGTATGGAAAGTTGCAAGCTTCTTCTTCTTCAAGTACTTCAAAAATGGCGCGATCTGAGGATGCGCCTACAGCTGGACTGGATCGGGAAAGACGACTTTGACTCCTCGCTCGGTTCGCCTTAGTGCGGAGAACCTGTTTCAACGAGGGTCAGTATGTCGAAACATATTGGTAAAGGCGAGCTAAACCCAACTATACCAATCAATACATTATTTTAATAAAGCATGCATATTTTGTGGGTTTCTATCTTGCCTTAGTTCATTTACAAGTAAGCAGCATATATAATTTTATTGAAATGAACGTGCCACCGTTCGGTGGATTTTACCTGACCGTCTGAATCACCTACACAATACTTACCATGCCTTCCCTGCCACAAAGACACAAGTTAGTTTGTAATAGGTTTAAATATACACATTGGGATCACTGGCTAGAAGCCATAATGGACCGTTTAGTCTTTGAATGAGGATAGAATGCAGCAAAGATTTGTTGGTGGCTGCAGACTATCCTTGTCCAGATGCATGAGACTATCGTGAAGTTCCGCCCGAACCGGATCGGTGCTAGTGCCCCAGCAACCGTCCGGAGGAACCAGTTGACCTTGTGCACAAGTTGTCCGTGATCAATCATTCGTGATACATTAATGTTGATGCAGTTGAGGCAACATGAACATGAGATAAGCAATATTGCATGATTCGTTTTGCATAGTCTTCCTGACAGTTTATTTCATAACAAGAGTATTCCATACTTAGCACAATTTATGGAAGAAGATGCGTTCTAGCAAAACTTGAAGCATGTAAAGAACATTCATATGAACAAGCATGCAGTTTAGTAACCGTTCCCAAGTTGAATGACAAGCAATACAATCCAAGTCTATTTCTATTTTATCTTGGTATCTTTTATTATTACTTGGTATCGTTTGATCGGGGCAACAAGAATGCCAGATTTTTTAAGTACGAAGGCTTGGAAGTAGGGCTAGCTAATCGGGATGGTAGCCACGCACATAGATTATTGGAAGAAAGAAGAAAAGAGGCGCTTCACGACTCCGCTCGCAAGCCGCCTATTGCTCGTTCACCTGTATTACGAACAGCTCGATCAATACCTCTTCCACTCTTTCCAATCTCAGAATTGAAGTACAGTTCAATGAACGAAAACAATGAAAACCATCGAAATCGTTCAAGGAAAATAAGCAAATCCCAAAACCAACTCAAAGCACGAATGGAACAAGCGACATCGAAAACTGAGGCAATAAAAGATAGCAGCGGAGAGGTCCCTCCTGACTCTGCCGCTAAGTCGATCCCGGGGGCACGGTCCACTGAATATGGGAATTGATTCCGAAGAAATAAATCCATAACGAGGACGAGTTCTTGTTTCAATCTATCCCGATAGAACGATACCGTCTTGTATTTCTTAGCCGCGATCCCCGCACCGGAAGAACATGGCGTTATATCCTACCCAACCAATTAGAAGTTTTATCCCGAAACTTAGGAATAGTGCTTACCGTTAAGGATGATGAACTGAATACTTTGGACAATCACGAATTCGGTGATTTGAGTCACCACAAATGAGACATTGCCCGAGTTTCTTGTGGCACATTTTAGCTGTGTGCCCTGGTTTCTTACAATAAGAACATGGTTGCCCTGGGTTTCCTCTTCGTGGGCCGCCGTGGTTAGGGTACTTTGCAGCGGTGTTTCCTCTATCGTTGCCTTGGCGTTTGTGATAGAAATGTGTGGATACTACGGTTCAAGAGATAGGGCATAATTCATAACTTCCTGCTTGGTTCCATACTGATTAACGACCATGTGCGCATGGATGGCAGGGCGCAAACCGCCTTCAAACCTTCTAGCTTGACTCACTGCATCAGGTAAATAGGCCCTAGCGAATTTGGAGAGTCGGTTGAATTCGACGGAGTATTGCTTAACTGTCATATTGCCCTGCCTCAGCTGCACGAACTCATTTTCCATCTGATATTGTACTGGAGGGGGTATAAACTCCTCTTCAAACGCGGCACAAAAAGTCGTCCATGAGATCGCCTCCTCTCCGTGATCAAATTGGAGAGATCGTCGATGCACGTCCCACCAATCGTGTACGTTGAGGCGGAGTTGAAGTTGGGTGCAGGCGACGCGCTTATCTTCGGGGACCACTAGCAGAGCGAAGTGGTCTTCAAGTTCGGCTAGCCAATCTAGAGCCACAATGGGTTCCTCAGTCCTGTTGAATGGGGTGTTGCAAACTTTCTTGAAGTGGCCAAAGTCGAAGGTAGTCACTTCCCTCGCCCTTGGAATTTATGGCGGTTCAACTTCAAGCACGGGCTGTTCCACCGGAGTTGTTGTTGTTGCGGCGGAATGGTTGGCAGCCAAAGTCTGAACGATCTGTTGTAGGGTATCTACCTAATTCTGTTGGACTGAGAATCGGGTCTCTAGATTGCTTTCGAACTTGGATTGGCGAGCATCATCTCTTTGTCATTGTGATTCTAACATTTTTATTACCCGCTCAAGCGGGTTGACTTGAGATATGCCTCGCTGGCTCCGAGAGCTTCCCGAAGTGCCCGAACTACTTTCTTGGCCGTGCGTTTCGTCCGGTATTTGCGCTGCAGATTGCACTGGAGCCATTCCTTGAAAAGAAGGTAAATTACATTAGCATCATAATGTATTATGGACTTATTGCATGAACGTATCTTATTTTGGCCTAGCGAGTTCAAGAGTTCACACAAGAATTTGATCGTTAAAGGAACTTTTCCAGGCACGAGTCTAAGGAACTTGAATCTGTGCTCTGATACCATTATGTCACGACCCGATTCTATAGAATCGTTGAGACATCCCCCAAATTGTGATCGCCGTGCGGGCCTGGAGTTTCGCCCGTACAAGGTTTTAATGATTTGCATAACAAGCATATATTCAGAGTACGCAGATAAATTGAAACACAGATTGAAACATGGAAAAGTTCTCTTTATTGATAATGAACATCTATTACAAACTCCTGAACGAGTCAGCTATTTTGTCGCACGGGCTTACAAAAGTATTGACTCAAAATGAGATAGCAGTCCTGTACATTACATCCCTTTACTAAACTTCAAAAGGATAAAGACCTCCGGGCTGGAGGACGGCTTTGCTACGAAGCTGCATTGTATATGGAAAGTTGCAAGCTTCTTCTTCTTCAAGTACTTCAAAAATGGCGCGATCTGAGGATGCGCCTACAGCTGGACTGGATCGAGAAAGACGACTTCGGCTCCTTGCTCGGTTCGCCTTAGTACAGAGAACCTGTTTCAACGAGGGTCAGTATGTCAAAACATACTGGTAAAGGCGAGCTAAATCCAACTATACCAATTAACACATTATTTTAATAAAGCATGCATATTTTGTGGGTTTCTATCTTGCCTTAGTTCATTTACAAGTAAGCAGCATATAGAATTTTACTGAAATGAACGTGCCACCGTTCGGTGGATTTTACCTGACCGTCTAAATCACCTGTACAATACTTACCATGCCTTCCCTGCCATGAAGACACAAGTTAGTTTGCAACAGGTTTAAATATACACGTTGGGATCACTGGCTAGAAGCCATAATGGATCGTTTAGTCTTTGAACGAGGATGGAATGCAGCAAAGATTCGTTGGTGGTGCAGACTATCCTTGTCCAGATGTGTGAGACTATCGTGAAGTTTTGCCCGAACCGGATCGGTGCCAGTGCTCCAGCAACCGTCCGCAGGAACCCGTTGACCTTGTGCACAAGTTATCTGTGATCAATCGTTCATGATACATTAACGTTGATGCAGTTGAGGCAACATGAACATGAGATAAGCAACATTGCATGATTTGTTTTGCATAGTCTTCCTGACAGTTTATTTCATAACAAGAGTATTCCATACTTAGCACAATTTATGGAAGAAGATGCGTTCTAGCAAAACTTGAAGCATGTAAAGAACATTCATATGAACAAGCATGCAGTTTAGTAACCGTTCCCAAGTTGAATGATAAGCAATACAATACAAGTCTATTTCCATTTTATCTTGGTATCTTTTATTATTACTTGGTATCGTTTGATCGGGGCAACAAGAATGTGAGAGTTTTTAAGTGGGAAGACTTGGAAGCAGGGCAAGCTAATCGGGATGGTAGCCACTCACATAGATTGTTGGAAGGAAGAAGGAAGGAGGCACTTCACGACTCTGCTCGCAAGCCGCCTACTGCTCGTTCACCTGCATTACGAACAGCTCGATCAATACCTCTTCCACTCTTTCCAATCTCGAAATTGAAGTGCAGTTCGATGAACAAAAACAATAAAAACCATTGAAACCGTTCAAGGAAAACAAGCAAATCCCAAAACCAACTCAAAGCATGAAAGCAACAAGCGACATCAAAAACTGAGGCAATAAAAGATAGCAGCGGAGAGGTCCCTCCTGACTCTGCCGCTAAGTCGATCCCGGGGGCACGGTCCACTGAATATGGTAATCGATTTCAAAGAAACAAATACATAACGAGGACGAGTTCTTGTTTTAATCTATCCCGATCGAACGATACCTTCTTGTGTTTCTTAGCCGCGATCTTCGCACCGGAAGAACGAGGCGTTACAGCCACATCCATTGATAGTGGAGTTCATGGATGTCTTTCTGGAGGAGTTGCCAGGGTTACCTCCGGACAGAGATATGGAGTTCTCTATAGACTTGGTGCCAAGTGCGGAGCTGATATCCCAGCACATCTATAGAGTCAGCAATAGTGAGCTGGTAGAGTTAAAGAAGCAGGTGGATGAGCTTCAGGACAAGGGATTTATCAGATCTAGTTTTTCTTTATGGCATGCTCTGGTACTTTTTGTGCCGAAGAAGGATGGGTCAATATGGATGTGTATCGACTACAGGGCTCTGAACAACCTCACAATCAAGAACAAGTATCTACTGCCACATATTAGTGATCTCTTTGACCAGTTGAGCAGAGTGAGGGTGTTTTTCAGGATTGATCTGAGGACAGGCTACCACCAGGTGAAGGTTAGAAGGAAGGATATTCCGAAGATGGATTTTTGGACCAGGTGTGGACAGTATGAGTTCATGGTGATATTTTTTGGGTTGATGAATGCCCCGACAGTGTTCATGAATCTCATGAACAAGGTGTTCCATCAGTATCTGGACAGGTTTATGGTGGTGTTTATAGATGACATCTTGGTGTATTCGAAGACCCCAGAGGAGCATGAGGAGCATCTGAGGATAGTGCTGGAGACTCTCAGGAAGGAGAAGCTTTATGAAAAGCTTTCGAAATACGAGTTCTTCCTTGACAAGATTGAATTCCTTGGTCATGTGGTGACATGAGAGGGGATCTCGGTGGATCCGAGGAAGATCATGGCAGTTGAGGCATGGAGTACTCCGAGTTCAGTAGCAGAGGTCAGGAGTTTTCTAGGGCTGACAGGTTACTACACAAGATTTGTTCAGGATTTTTCTCGGATTACAGAGCCGTTGTCTAGGCTGACCCGAAAGGATATGGAGTTTGTTTGGTCAGAGGAGTGCCAGGTTACCTTTGATGAGCTGAAGAAGAGGTTGACGACAGCTCCAGTATTGACGTTGCCATCGGGGTCAGGAGGATTCACTATCGATAGTGATGCATCGGGAAAAGGTCTGGGTTGTGTGTTGCAGCAGAATGGGAGGGTGATTGCCTATGCTTTCAGGTAATTACGTCCTCATGAGAAGAACTACCCTACCCATGATTTAGAGTTGGCAGCAATCATCTTTGCTCCGAAGTTGTGAAAATACTATTTATACGGAGAGCGTATGGAGATCTTCACTGACCACAAGAGCTTGAAGTATATGTTTACCCAAAAAAGCTGAACATGAGACAGAGGAGATAGTTGGAGTTGATGAAAGACTTCGATATATTATTGCAGTACCATCCAGGGAAGGCAAACATAGTTGCAAATGCGCTGAGCAGGTATCTGGTAGCTATGTGCCTGACTACAGATCATTATCTTCTGGCAGATCTAGAGAGCTTGGGCATTGAGGTGATAGTGCCTGGAGTTGAGATGCAGATATGGGGACTGCAGATTCAGTCAGATTTGATAGACCGGATCAGGGATACACAATTTGAGGATGAGTCCTTGAGGAGCATCAGGGCGCAGGTTCAGATTGGATTATCAAATGGCTTCACCATTGTCGATGATGGTTCATTGCGACACAGTACCAAGTTGTGTGTGCCGAGTGGGTCGTTGCGCTAGAAGGTTCTTCATGAGGCGCATCGATCCTAATACTCTATGCATCCAGGTGCTAACAAGATATATAGGGATCTGAGACAACATGTATGGTGGTATATGATGAAGCAGGAGGTAGCACGCTTCGTATCCCGATGCTTAGTGTACCAGCAGGTGAAGGCGGAGAGGCAGAGGCCAGGAGGGTTGCTCCAGCCGTGACCCATTCCGGAGTGAAAATGGGAGCATGTGACCATGGATTTTATTTCTGGGCTTCCCCATTCTCCAGGAGGGAAGGATGCAATTTGGGTCATCGTAGACTGGTTGACCAAATTGGTCCACTTTCTACCATTCAAAGTGGGTACGTCTACGGAGAGACTAGCAGAGATGTATGTGCACCAGATAGTCAGACTACATGGAGTTTCTATGATCATAGTATCAGACCATATAACCTCCGTATCTTGAAATTCTAGCTTAAATGTTATTTTTAGGTTAATTTGGGGCTAGTGAAATTTTTCCATAATTTTTAGTTAATTAAAAACTAGTAACACTAATTTTCTAGAACTTTAAAGAATTTATTTTAGGTCCAAAATTAATAAAAAATATCCTAAACTTTTATTTTAGGTTCTAAATAATCAAATATATTTTCGACAAATTTTTGGAAATTTTTTGATTATTTTTAGCATTTATTTTTAGTTAATTAGGAAAAACTGAATTAAAAACTAATTTCTGAAAAAGAAAAACCAAAAGTAATTATTTTTGTCCAGTCAGCCAACAGGGGGCCCACATATCAGCCTCCCGTAGTGAACTGGGTGGGGCCCGCCTGTCAGCTACTGCAGGGTGGGTGTGGGTGCGCCGAGCCGACAGCGAGCCGAGCCGAGCCGAGCCGCGTCCTAGTCCGAGTCGGACTGAGCTGAGCCGAGCCGCATCGAACCGTGATCGTTCAATCTGAGTGGGCAGCATCGGATGGCTTCCATGTGGTGCTCTCCGAGCCGCGACTGCTCTCTCTCTCCTCTATATATATAATAGTTTAAGTTATTAATTTCTAGGGTTTTCCTTGAGCCAAATTTTGGAGAATTGCCATCTAGGATTCCTTCATCTTCCAGAAGCCATTGCGCAAAGCTCAGGACTCCAAATAAGGCCCAATTTCTTGCATTAGAACGATATTGAGGTTAGCTTTCTGAATATATAATTTTTTTTAAGAAATTATGAGTATTAAATTCTGAAAAATTTGTAGAGAATAGCATGTCCGAAAATAGATGCGTCTCGATGTTTTCATGATTTCGGGAGAATCAAGAATCAGAATCATAAAACGTTTAAAGTTTCGGAAATCTAATGTCGAGAAAATTGACATATGTTTTCCCATAATTTAATTCGAATTATTTATATACTGTTAATTCTGTAGAATTCTAAGTTAGAATTTAACCATCGGTGCACGATACAAAATTTGTATGTGACATAATTCTCAAAAGAATTTGAATTTGGACGAGTCATAAATTCCAACATATTTTTGATGATTAAATATACAAGAAATCATGCATAAAAGTCAAGTTTGTGTCGGTTGACTTTTCGGTCAACAGATCGCCTCGATTTGCGTGCCATGAGTCTCGAGTAGATAAAAATTTAGGTTCTTTTGGGAAAAATTAGGTTTTGACATAAAAAATTAAAATAATAAGATTAAAATAAGATTTTAGAGTAATTATTCCAGAACTAAATAAATTAAAATAAATTATATTTTGACATGGTAAAATTGTAATACATAGGTTATTTGGACTGTGACTGTGATTCTGATTCATACCAGCTAAGGACTACAGGCGAGTATATTCTCTGATAGTTTCTTATCTATGATATCCTCTATGTTCATTATATTTAGTATAAATATCCATATTTCTTGACACGATGGTTACACGGATTGGTATATCCGGATCTCGTCATGAGATGTTATTCCTTGTATATGGTGTATATTGTACAAGTCTTGTTTCATTGTTTATCTTGTACATGTACAGACACTAATTCTCGGGGAGACTTGCTACTTTCCTAGAGAATCCCGTGCCATAGCGTACCATGGTTGGATCTACTATACCAGTCGGGGTGGGGAGTATTTTAGTGTAGATATGTGATCATACCCTTTATGTACAAGTCTTGTTCTCATGTTAGTGTTGGTCATAAATCGTACGTATGACTAGCCAGGCCCGTACTCGTGTACAAATTCCCAAGCCGATCACATGTTAAAGCTAGTACCCACACACTTAGTCATAGTATTCTTCTTCATTGACATATTGTTCCTTTCCACATTTATTTACAGTATTTCTAGTATTTCCTTTATTGTATATCTCTCGTACATATATATCCATCTTGTATATTTCCATCTATTTACTGCTACATAGTTTATATCATTGATGTAGAACTGCTGTTAGAGATGTACTTTGCTCCATCCTGACTGGAAATATTTTTCCAGACTACGCCTTAGAGGACAGGTGTCCGACATTTTATGGAACACAGGGAGAGTAGCTGTTGACTTGGACCTTGTAGCCAGGTGTGATTCCGGGAGGTCTAGACGGGATCAATAGTTATTTAGTTAGTTTCTATTAGCAATTTATGGTACCGAATTTGTCTCCGGCATACTTTGTTGAGACTTGGGTATTATTGTTGAGTTAGATTATTCTATTTAGACTTGTGTTGCAATTTGGTTTATTTATTTCTTCGATATCTTATCGTGCTTTAGCTATGTGATTGAGTATTGTTCATATGATATTGTGCTATCTGTGACTCCTTATGGAGTTGGATGCTCGTGTGAGAATGATTAGATAGCATTGTGACCTAGACAACGTTCTACCGCCGATGCTGCAACGTAGGCTGGACATACCCATACACTCGTGCCCCTATACCGGGTGCGGGTCGTGACACGTTTTTAGTGGTGGCCCATGCAGGTCAGACTTTATAAGTTATGCGATATCGTGGTAGTGTGACAACTTAGTTATACTACTGCGTGCCTGCGATAGGATCTAGGATATAGTATACTAGGATGAGAGCGGATACTCAATCACAACTAGGAATATTTTTAATCTATCTGTCTTGTTATCCCTTCATTCTGTTCCTTTTCTCATCTTTTAATTGATTAATTTCTTAGTATCGTAGCTTATATTAGTGATTTTGCTAGAATGTAGTTAGTAATACACCCTGACAGAGACTACAATACTATGATAAAATAGACCATAAACCATACATATATTTTTCTAGATTGTATATTGTATGACTGTAGGTAGAATTTTTTCTAAGACTCTGATTGTTGGGGGTTTGACCATTGTGAAGAGTAGTGAAGAGGTTATGACTTGACAAAGAGAGACAATGTGCCTTAAATTTCGAGGATAAACATTAATGAAGAGTTAAGAACTTAATATGACAGAATTGACGATTTGTTAAAATTATAGATTTTATGAAGATTAGGATATGATTGAAACTGTCATTAAAATATGAGGAATTTAAGAAGATTATCATTGTATTTATTTGACTGCAAGATATAAATTTAAGATATAAATTAAATGCGGTATTTGAAGATTGTATAAGTATTATATTGATGAGTGTTGTGCGGAAAAAGAATAGAGGAGTAAATCACTAATAGATTAGTGTTTGAATTCAAATTTTGGGATGAGACTTTAGATTTTATAAATATACACAGATTGAATTTAAATTAGAGGATTGGATATTAATTTTTTGAGTATTTAATTACTAACTTAAAATTTTGAAGGGGATTGTAATAAGAATGGAATTTAATTTTTTTTTCGAGGATTTTCAGGAATATGATATTTTGAAAATTTTGTGAAATAACAATGCGGATTTACTTCATGACTATTTGGTTTGATGAATTTAATTTTAATGGTAATAAATAAATAAATAAAACAATTGAGGATTTTAAATTTTGAGGACAAAATTTTGTTTTAGGTGGGTAGACTTGTAACCTCCGTATCCTAAAATTCTAGCTTAAATGTTATTTTTAGGTTAATTTGGGGCTAGTGAGATTTTTCCATAATTTTTAGTTAATTAAAAACTAGTAACACTAATTTTCTAGGACTTTTAAGAATTTATTTTAGGTCCAAACTTAATTAAAAATATCCCAAACTTTTATTTTAGATTCTAAATAATCAAATATATTTTCTAGAATGTTTTGGGAATTTTTTGATTATTTTTAACATTTATTTTTAGTTAATTAGGGAAAATTGAATTAAAAACTAATTTCTGAAAAAGAAAACCCAAAAAGTAATTATTTCTGTCCATTCAGCCAACAGGGGGCCCACCTGTCAGACTTCCGCAGTGAACTGGGCGGGGCCCGCCAGTCAGCTACTGCGGGGTGGGTGTGGGTGCGCCGAGCCGAGCCGAGCCGCGTCCTAGTCCGAGTCGGACTGAGCTGAGCCGAGCTGTATCGAACCGTGACCGTTCGATCTGAGAGGGCAGCATCGGATGGCTGCCACGTAGCACTCTCCGAGCCACGACTGCTCTCTCTCTCCTCTCTATATATAATAGTTTAAGTTATTAATTTCTAGGGTTTTCCTTGAGCTAAATTTTGGAGAATTGCCATCTAGGATTCCTTTATCTTCCAGAAGCCATTGTGCATAGCTCCAGACTCCAAACGAGGCCCAGTTTCTTGCGTTAGAATGATATTGAGGTTAGATTTCTGAATATATAAATTGTTTTATGAAATTATGAGTATTAAATTCTAAATAATTCATAGAGCATAGCATGTCCAAAAATAGATATGTCTTGATGTTTTCATAATTTCGGGAGAATCATAAATCAGAATCATGAACCATTTAAAGTTTTGAAAAGCTAATATCGAGATCATTGACATATATTTTTTTTAGAATTTAATTCGAAGTATTTATATACTATTAATTCTGTAGAACTTCTAGATTAAAATTTAACCATCGGTGCACGATATAAAATTTGTATGTGCCATAATTCCCAAAGAATTTGAATTCGGATGAGCCATAAATTCCAGTATATTTTTTATGATGAAATCTACAAGAAATCATGCATGAAAGTTGAGTTTGTGTTGGTTGACTTTTTGGTCAACAGATCGCCTCGATTTGCGTGTCATGAGTCTCGAGTCGATAAAAATTTAGGTTCTTTTGGGCAAAATTAGGTTTTGACATAAAAAAATCAGAATAATAAGATTAAAATAAGATTTTAGAGTAATTATTCTAGAATTAAATATATTAAAATAAATTATATTTTGACATGGTCAAATTGTAATACATAGGTTATTTGGACTATGACTGGGATTCTGATTCATACCAGCTAAGGACCACAGCGTGTATGTTCTCTGATAGTTTCTTATCTATGATATCCTCTATGTTCATTGTATTTAGTATAAATATCCATATTTCTTGACACGATGGTTACACGGATTGGTATATTCGGATCTCGTCATGAGATATTATTCCTTGTATAAGGTGTATCTTGTACAAGTCTTGTTTCATTGTTTATCTTGTACATGTACAGACACTGATTCTTGAGGAGACTTGCTACCTTCCTAGAGAATCCCGTGCCATAGCGTACCATAGTTTGATCTACTATACCAGTCGGGGTGGAGAGTATTTTATTGTAGATATATGATCATACCCTTCATGTACAAGTCTTGTTCTCATGTTAGTGTTGGTCATACACCACACGTAAGACTAGCCAGGCCCGTACTCGTGTACAAGTTCCTAAGCTGATCACATGTTAAAGCTAGTACTCATACACTTAGTCATAGTATTCTTCTTCATTGACATATTGTTCCTTCCCGCATTTATTTATAGTATTTCCAGTATTTATTTTATTGTATATCTCTCGTACATATATATGCATCGTATATATTTCCATCTATTTACTGCTACATAGTTTATATCATTAATGTAGAACTGCTGTTAGAGATGTACTTTGCTCCATCCTGACTGGAAATATTTTTTCAGACTACGCCTTAGGGGACAGGTGTCCGACATTTTATGGACCACAGGGATAGTAACTGCTGGCTTGGAGCTTGTAGCCAGGTGTGATTCCGGGAGGTCTATACGAGATTAATTGTTATTTAGTTAGTTTCTATTAGCAATTTATGGTACCGAATTTATCTCCGGCATACTTTGTTGAGACTTGGATATTATTGTTGAGTTAAATTATTCTATTTGGACTTGTGTTGCAATTTGGTTTATTTATTTCTTCGATATCTTATCGTCCTTTAGCTATGTGATTGAGTATTGTTCATATAATATTATGCTATCTGTGACTCCTTATGGAGTTGGATGCTTGTGTGAGAATGATTAGATAGTATTGTGACCTAGACTGCGTTCTACCGCCGATGCTGCGGCGTAGGCTGGACATACCCACGCACTCGTGCCCCTATACCGGGTGCGGATCGTGACAGACCAGGACAGTCACTTTACTTCACATTTTTGGAGGATTCTGCCGGCTAGCTTGGGCACCCAACTCAAGTTTAGTACTGCATATCACCCATAGACAGACGATCAGTCAGAGAAGACCATTCAAACCCTCGAGGACATACTTCAAACTTGTGTTCTGGATTTCAGAGGCTCATGGGAGGATCACTTGCACTTAATAGAGTTTGCTTACAACAACAGCTACCAAGCCAGTATCGAGATATCACCATTCAAGGCATTGTATGGACGGAGGTGTCACACTCCGTTATCATGGGATGATGTAGGCGAGAGATCTTTCCTTGGAGCGAAGATGGTGGTGGATGCGGCAGAGAAGGTCAAGATCATTAGAGATAGACTTTGGATGGCGCAGGACAGGCAGCGGCATTGGGCCGATAGCCACCGGAGACCTTTGGAGTTTGAGGTATAGCATAGAATTTAGATTTTATTCTTGTATTTGCTTGTGATTGCTTGTTTTAGATTAAGTGTTGAGACCTTATTTATGCTAGGTTGATGATCTGGAGTTCCTGAGGATTTTTCTGACGCGGGGCACTATTTGCTTTGGTGGAGGCAAAAACCTTAGCCCACATTTCATCGGACCCTTCAGCATCCTTGAGAGGGTCGACGCTGTGGCGTATAGGCTAGATTTGTCGCCTACGCTAGAGGGAGTTCATGATGTGTTCCACATGTCGTAGTTGAGACGGTACGTGACAGATTTCAGTCACGTATTCGATCACTCAGAGATTGTGGTGGGCCCTACTCTTAGCTATCCAGAGCAGCCGATGGAGATTCTGGATCGGCGGAGAAGGTATTGAGGAACCAGACTAATCCCTTGTTTCACGTCGCGTGGAGGCATCACTCTCCAGGTGAGTCGACCTGGGAGAGGAAGGATGAAATACGCGAGCGATAACCTTATCTTTTTGAGCTGTGAGGTATGGTTCTCTCTTTTCCTTGCATTCCTGTCCTAGTTTCGTCTTTTAATTTCGAGGACGAAATTATTTTAAGGAGGGTAGCCTTGTCACTACCCAATTCTAAAAATAATTTTTTTTATTTTAATTTGGTAAATTGTGTATTGATCATAAATATTTGTATTTATATTTAATTAGTTGGATCTATTTATTTTATTAGTTGTTTTAGGGTTTTGGCTAGTCTGGACCCATGTCAGACCCTAGTGGACCCATGTCAGACTCCACCAACACCCATGTCAGATTTATTTATTGGTGTAGAATAGTTATTTTATTTTTAATTATCTAGCTGGGTTGTTTTGGATTAGTTAGATTGGTTTAAGAAATTCTAAACCTAAAATCCTAGTTTAGAAGACTTAAGTTGAGGGTAATGTGGTCTTTGTGTCAGGCTTTAACCCTAACCCTATTTCTCCTATATGCCCCCCCTTCCTTTCCCTTCTTTCCACTTTATTTTCCACTCTACATTCTCCTTCTTTACTTCTTTCTTTACTTCTTCCATTTCCATGTAAGTTTCTTCACCTTTCCTCTCTTCTTTTATTTATTTCCCTCTTTAATACAAACCCTAATCTTTTATTCTTTCTAACCTAGGTGTGTAGAGCCTAGATTTGGGGTAGAAGCTTGGTTTGGAGGCTTGGTGTAGTGAATTCAAGGGTTTTTGGAGACTTTGGCCTTGGAATTTTAACTCCCAAGAGGTAAACCCTATTTTTCCCCTTTGGGATTACTTTAATATAGTGTAATTAGTTATTTACAATCTTTATAGACCTTAGGGCTATCCATGGGAGGAAGTTAGAACTTGTTTGGATAGGTTTGGAGACTTTGACATAGGATTTTGTGTCAATTTTGGGTAAAATCCGAGATTGGTCCATTTTGAATGTTGCCCTAGGTTAGACGGACCTAGATGGATGTGCTTGGGTATCTTGATGGTAGGTACGAGTCCCCGTTCAAATATGTTAGATCGTATTGCAGAGTTTTGGGCATTTCGGGAGATTTGGGGTTTTTTCCTTCGACGTGGGTTCCACGTGCATGTAAAATTTTGCCATGGACCTAGAATCTAAGAGTTAGTATTTTTGTGAGATTCTAGACATTGATTAGAACTCGTGGATAAATTTTGGGTCAATTCCGATAAGATTTGGCGTACGTTTCGTGAGGTATCGCAAACCGCACTCCACGTGTTCGTCAAAATAACCAATTCGCCATTTTGACTTGGTTTCAATGTTTCGGGCTTGTGCGCGGGTTGGTTTAGCCTTGGAAAGTGTGTGTTAGAGTTTTTGAGTTTATATTTATATATATATATGTATTTATATGTGTGTGGGTGAGTGTGCGTATAGGTGTTGGTGGTTGTGTGTGTGTTTGAGTGTGTATTTGTGTGGTTGTGTGTGTTTATATATATATATATATATATATATATATATATATATATATATATATATATATATATATATATATATATATAGTGTGTGTGTGTGTGTGTGTGTGTGTGCGTGTGTGTGTGTGTGTGTGTGTGTGTGTGTATTTATATATATGGATGTGTGTTTGAGTGAGTGAGGGAGTAGGAGTAGCAGCAGCTAGTAGCAGGAGCAAGTGGCAGCAGCAGCAGCAAGTAGCTGCAGCCGTAGTAAGTACCTGCAGCAGAAGTTGAATGATATATATATATATATATATATATATATATATATATATATATATATATATATATATATATAAACATATAATTAGCTAGCTAGCTAGTTAGTTAGTGAGTTGAGAAGGGTATGGTAAGGTATCTTAATACCTTGAGATTTCAAGATACTCAAGGTATTGGGTATCGGGACGAGATATTGGATTTTTGCTCGTGTATGGGATAATTGATGCTTATATATATATATATATATATATATATATATATATATATATATATATATATATATATATATATATATATATATATACGTGTTAGGATATATATTAGAGGGCATAGGCGGGGTGTATAGCGTAGGTTGATATATCGGATACCGAGGGTATCCCAATATCTCAAAGAGACGAGTTTGAGGGTTTACTAGCTTAATGAGCTAGTTTTGAACTAGAATTTTAGGGGTACCCTAGTTTGACCTAGAGTTGACCGTAATTGCCCCGGTTGACCGCCAAAGTCAACCTTTGACCTAGTTTCGGCCTAGAGTTGACTTTTTGGACCAGGTTGACTTTTTAACCCAGATTTTATTGGTTTGACCCGTTTGACCTAGAACAACCCTACAAGCTTATTTTTAGTTATTTTATATCTGTTTAATTCTTTAGAACCCCATTTAACCTTGCTTTTTGTAAGAAGTCTTTGCGACGCCAGTCCGGATCTCGATCCTCATCAGTTGCTCAGGACGTCAGGCAAGTACCTACCTCTGATTATTTTTATTTCATGATAGAGTATATATTACCTATTCTAGAAATTTTAATACTTGATTCTGACACATTATTTCATGAGCTGGTACTAGTTGGATCCTGTCATGAGATATTATCCCCCTTATCATGTTCAGCGGGTACTCTATCACGTGTATTTTATCATGTGCTTCGAGTATTAATTCTCATGTGCTTCATGTGCTTCGTGTGCTCTCGCTTTTATGTGTGCGAGTTATTTATCATGTACGTAGCGTGTCGTGGTTGGATCCAAGAGTATTAGTGGGGGAGGGGAGTAGAAGTTGGTTATGTGATCAAATCCAATCAGTATTCATGTGTATGTCGGTTATGCAACTCACGTATAACGGAGTTATCGTAGAATAAATCAAGTGCAACCCCAGACGATCACATAACGAACTTGTGCTCAAGGCACTTAGCTAGTACTCCTATTTTCTCACATGTAGTTACTTCTCTACTACTTGTATTGTTTTCCTATTTTATATTACAGTTACTTTATCAGTTCTACCATGTATTTACTTTTTTGTGCATCTTGTATTCTTTTCTATTGCTAGTCATATACACCTTACCATGTATTTGTAGTTACTTTCAGAGTTATATACTTTGCTCCAATCCCGACTGGATATATTTTTCTAGAGGATCCTGAGGACTTTTCCCTTCTTACTACAGGCCAATTGTCGACGAATGTTGTGACCCTGAGATAGACGAGGAGCCCGTCCCAGCTGAGGAGACGCCTCTAGCGCCATAGTATAGCTAGGTGGGTTTCACTAAATTTGTTCCAAGTTAGTTTTGGATGACTGTATTATTTATTTTGCTGTTGTGAGATATTGTAGACTCTTAGACTTAGATTGTATATTTTGGATATTGTACTTGCTCTTTTTGTTCCTTGTTTCTTTTGTTGATATCTTATCGTACTTTTACTCTTTTCCTAGTTATTGTGATTGAGTTTATGTATATATTGTAATATTGTCCTCCTTTTGGAGAGATTATATTGACAGGTTATTGTGAGATATAGATAGTTATGAACTAGACATCGTTCTACCACAGATTCTACGAGGTAGGCTGGACGTACCCATGACTCATGCCCGATTATTTGGGTGCGGGTTGTGACACAATCCCTCCTAAGTACTATATCGTAGATCGAAAGTGGCATTACGTGTAGATACACGCTCAACTCTTAGCCTCCCAAATAAACTATTTGATCATTCAAAACATCACTGAATAGGATAATGCCACCCCCGATCATAATCTTGCAAGTCCTAGCCAATGGTTAAGTCACAAGATGATGCTTCAATACAAAAGATACATATACGAAACTATGTGAAGCACCAAAATCAAATAAAGCATGAGCTAAAAAAGAATCAAGGTAGACTGAACCTGAAATAACATCACCAACTAGCTCCTCCTCCTCAACGATCAAGGAAAAAGCTCGCCACTGTCGCTGGGCACCTCTCTGCTGGTACTGGTGCTGAGCGAACTACTACTATTTTGGTGGTAAGGGAGGTCCTCGCCGTTGTCCCATGGGAGGTCTCGTGGGTTCTCTTTGTGCCTGGGCCCCGCCTTGAGCTAGAGCTCTAGGACAAGTCATCAACTTGTGGTCTCCTGATCCGCAAAATAAATACTGACCCAATCTCATCTTACACACATCCCATTCATGTCCCGGCTTCTTACAGAATAGACAAGGAATAGTTGACCTCTGGATCTGATGTGCCTACTGCACTGGCGCTCTAGCTGGTACAGGGTACTGCTGCCTCGGCTGCTGGAAGTATCGCTGATGCTACTGTTGAAAGTGAAGACGCTTCATTGGGCCTATGCTAGTACTGGATCCTCCTATATCCATCAACCTCTTGGCACCAAGCTCTAGATTATCCTCTGCCTGCTGTGGCTACCTCAGAATCTCCTTAAAATTAGCGGTGGGTCTCCATTCATATGTGATTTAATCTCCTTTTTTGAGGCACTTCCTGAACTTCTTGGCCTTCCCTCTGGGGTCTGTCCCTCCAAAAGTGGTCTAATCTGTAATACTCTGCTGCATACTCATCCACCGTCATAACTCTCTGAACGAGGTACTGAAACTAGCTCTCTAGAGATGTTAGAGCCATATCTAGAAAGAACTTTTCCTTGAAGAGATCCTTAAAATATTTCCAAGTAAGTTTCGATGCTGAAATCCTGGGGTCCGTCCTGAACCAAATAATACGATGTCAAATATCATGCTCCCTGCGGACTCTACCTGCAACTTCTTTGGAATCTGCGTCAGTCGCAGGTTCCTCTTAATGTCTTTTATCCAATCATCAACATAAATAATTCCCTCGATGCTTTTAAAATCCTTCGGCCGCATCCTCTTGAAATTTATGATAGTCCCCGGCCTCGGCTGCTACGTGGTGAACTGAGGTGGTGCCGTTTGTAGCTGGACTAAGGCGACTTTCTCGACTGTGGAAAGCACAATCTGGTGGGCATTCTCAATGCCCTCCCTCATAACCTCTGACTGGCACTATTGTGCCTCCATCATCTACTGAAAGAGCACAAACATTTGTGTCTGATAGACTAAGGTTGGTGGAGGTGAAAGATCCTCTAAGATTGTCGACGCTATCCTCTGTACTGGAGGTGGAGCACCCCCGAAAGCTGCTGCAAAAATGCCCACCTGTATCGGTGAAGCGGGCCTTTGAACTGAAGCTGCTTGAACGATGCCTGTTGGTGCTGCTCCCAAAGGCGATGAACTGACCGACCTCGCTGACACTGCGCCTGAGCGCTAAAAAAACATCTTCGGTGGCATCCTGAAGATAGATTGAACAAGAGAATCAATATTGAGTAAGATACAATATCATCAAAGAATGACAGAATTATTCAAAGTAAAGCAAGCATTCAAATAGATAAGGATAGCAAAATAGATAATTTAAAATATTTCGTGGTTGTGATTGAGTATACCCTCAGCCTATATCCTATATCCTAAAATAGGCACATATCAGTATCTCAGACTTAAGAGTACTACTACGATATCACACTAATTATGACTCTTTGACCTGCATGGGCCACCAATAAAAATGTGTCATGACCCGCACCTGGAGTAAGGCACGAGTAGTGAGCAACGCCCAATCTACACCATATCATCGACGGTAGAACGCTGTCTAGATCAATAATACTAACTAAATATCTTACACAATATACATAAGGTACCTGTAAATGTCATCTCCACTCCAAACGGAGAAACAAATATAATAACATGATAATGATATCCATACTCAATCACAATATCAAACTAAGGAAGATAAAGCACGATATGGAATAAGAAAGATGAAATAGGAATCACAATACAATCATAAGTCCACAATAATATATATATGCCAAAATTCTCAATAAAAGTCGAGTACAAGTCTAAACAATAAATCCAAGCCTCCTCAGAATCTGGCACTAGGTCCTCCTGCTCTAAAGGAGTATCCTCTAATGGTACATCATCCTGTGGCCCATAGTAAGTGGGATGGTCCACAAGCCAATCATCTAAAAAATATATCCAGTCAGGATTGGAGTAAAGTATATAACTCTGAAAGTAGTTCCAAATACATATTCGAGCATATATAACAGATAATAGAAAATGATACAGGATAACTAGCCATAAGAAATGGAATAAACTAGAGTGAACATGTAATATACTGGAATGAAGAACAAGCAATATGAATAACTACAATTTAAATGAAAATAGATAAAATTAACTAATGTGCCATAGAGTACAAGTTCATTATGTGATCGATTTTGGTTGAACACGAATACAACATGGTAACTCGATTACACGTATGATATGTAATCGATATGTACACGAATATACTTGGGCTTGATTACATAACCAACTCCTACTCCCCCGTCCCCAACCAATACTAATGGATCCAATCATGATACGTTATGAACACGAATATGGGCACACTGAACCCGAGCAGTATGTGGACACGAAGTACATGATAATCAATACCCGATACATACGATAAAATACATGTGAAGGAGTACCCGCTAAATACGGTAAGGAGATAATATCTTCTGACATGATCCATATAGTACCAGTCCGTGTAACCACTGTGTCAAAATCAAGTATACAGTTTTAGAACAAGTAATATATACACCATCATGAAATAAAAACTAATAGAGAGATATACTTGCCCTAGTACTGAGCAAAGGTGTCTCTCGATGCCCAAGCTGGTGTCACACAATCCTTGATATGAATGTCATATCAATATGGGTGATACAAGTGATAATAAACTAAGATGTATTAAGTATGCTCTTCTAGGTCATGACTAGGTCCATTCTAAGTTAACAAGTCTAAATTGGTTACTAATTAGTCAATGTTAACTTATAATATGTATACAAGGCCATTAACTAGATTATTATGATAGTACTAGCAAGTTCTAGTAAATACATTAGCTATCTTAACTAATGAGTAATATACTAGTTAATACTAACATACTACTATCTAATTGTCATGACCCGCACCCGAAAAATCGGACATGAGTCATGGGTACGTCCAGCCTACGCCGCAACATCGGCGGTAGAACGCTGTCTAGGTCTACTATCTAGCTAACAATCTCACACAACAATATAAGTACCTGCCAAGATCTCAACTCCAAATAGAGGAACAATATGATAAAGATAACACAAGTACTCAATCACGATCTAAGCACGAAAAGATAACAAGGAAGTCTAACAACTATAAAGTATAAACAACTACTACTACTAAAATATAAACAACTATAAACTATAAAGTATAAACAACTATAAACAACAACAATAATAATCATAACAACAATATCCTAAAATCAATTATAGTACAAAGTCTCATACCAAAAGCCGAAGACAAATCCGGTACCAAAAGCTAATAAATACAACGAAGGTTCTAGTGATCCCGGCTACCAACCCGAAAATTACTCCTGAACTAGGGGGTCCCTGTCTGCACCCTCGACAGGCGGAGGTCCATATATATCCAGTCAGGATTGAAGCAAGTATACCTCTAACAGCAGTTACAGTTAAATAATAAAAACTATAAAGCAGTTGTAGCAAGTAGCACAAGGTGAAGAAAATAAAGTATGAATAAGGAAATATGCATATATATCAACTGGTGCATAAAGGTAAAGATGCATGAAAATAAGAAGCAAGATAATAATGACTACATGATACAAGAAATCTAAACTAAGAGCAAGTGTGTGCACAATATCGTGAAGTGAGTCCAGCAAGAGTAAATGTAATGAGTCCAGTCTATAAAGTATAAGTGAGACCAGTCAAGAGGTATAAGTGAGACTAGACTAGAAAGAATGAATTAGTGTCTCTAAAATACTTGTTTTGACATATAAATGGCTAGGGGTATGTACGGCTCACCGTACACTGGGTGTGCGGCTGCTATTATTCCAGATTAGACCAGAGGGAGTGATTCCAGATTTGTGAATGTTTACATGTCTACTCGAGTATTTCTCTGTCCCGACTAGTACAAGTGAATCCAAGACCCGACACGTAAAATAAATATGAGTCCAGCCAGAAATATGAGTAATACCTGTAGTGAGTCCTGATGTGATGCCAGTAGGTAATTCCAGAAATAGAGGCCAGAAACATAAAATATACGTATCGTAAGTAAATAAATCCAAAAATACTAGTCAGTATCGTGACAGAAAATCAAATAATACTATACTAGAAGCTGACTCATAATAATTATCAGATAATAAAAACTATCAGAGAATGTACTCGCCTGACGTCTTGAGCAACTAGCGAGGATCGAGGTCCGAACTGGCGTCGCAAGGACCTATTACTAAAAACAAGATTAAATGGGGTTCTAAAGAGTTATACAGATATAAAATAACTAAAACCAAGCTTCTAGGGTTGTTCTAGATCAAACGGGTCAAATCGGTAAAATCTGGATCAAAAAGTTAACCCGGCGTCCAAAAAGTCAACTCTAGGCCGAAACTAGGTCAAAGGTTGACTTTGGCGGTCAACCGGGTCAACTATGGTTAACTCTAGGTTAAACTAGGGTGCCCGTAAAATTCTAGGTCAAAACTAGCTCATTAAGCTAGTAAACCCACAAACTTTCCTCTTTGAGATACTAGGATACCCTCGGTATCCGATATCTCAACCTACGCTATATACCACGCCTATACCCTCTATTTCACCAAAAATTGACACAAAACTCTATGTCAAAGTCTCCAAACACATCCAAACATGCTCCAACTTTCTCCCATGGATAGCCCTATGGTCTAGGAAGGTTCTAAACTACTAATTACACTATATTAGAGTAATCTCCAAGAGAAAAATTAGGGTTTACCTCTTGGGAGTTGGAATCCCAAACAAAGTCTCCAAAATCCCTAGAAATTATAATACCAAATCTCCAAGCCTCCAAACTAAGCTCTTACACCAAATTTAGGCTCTACACACCTAGGTTAGAGTAAAATAAAGGGTTAGAATTTGCATTAAAGAGGGAAGTAAGTAAAGGAAGAGAGAAAAAATGAAGAAACTTGGAAATGGGGGAGAAGTAAATGGAGGAAGAGAAGAAAGAGAATGGAGAGAAGAAAATAAAGAAGAAGGAATGGAAATGAAGGGGGGGTTGGCCGTCCATGTATAGAAATAAGGTTAGGGTTAGGGTTTGAGTTGGGTACAAAGTCCAAAATACCCCTCAAATTAAGTCATGCTAATTAGGGTTTGGGTTTGGGATTCTAAATACACTCTAACTAAATCCTAATCACTCCAACTAACTAATTAAAATATAAGTAACTACTCTAAACCAATAAATAAGTCTGAAAAGGGTGTTGGTTGGGTCTGGCAAGGGCCCACTAGGGTCTGACATGGGTCCAGACTAGCCAAAACCCTAAAACAACCAATAAAAATAAATACATGCATCTAATTAAATATTAATACAAATATTTATGATCAATACACAATTTACCAAATTAAAAAAATAATAATAAAAATATCTTGCCAAGCCTATCCTCCTTAGAAAATTTTGTCCTCGAAATTTAAAGTCGATCGCACTTCTTCTAGGTCAAACCCCCAACAATCACAGTTAAGAAATTCTACCTAAACAATATGCAAGATCATGGCCCTACTGGTCATGTTATCACAGTCTCAATCAGGGTCACTACACTATCTACCATAACACAAAAGAAAAGTCTAACAGGTACGAATGAAGCACACCACAAGAAATAAAAAAGGACAGGAAGAAGAACAAAAAGAGACAAACCTGCTAACCCGACACCCGTAGCATCGGTCTCCTCGACCGTCAGCACAAAAGCCCTGCCATGATGAGGTATCTCCCTTTGCTGGTGCAGGGCATGATGTTGTGTCACAGGTGGCCTAGTTCCAACTCTCCGATCATGTGCTCCACCAAATAGAGGTGTAGTGGGGCAATCTCGCATCTGGTTAGCAGCGGATCCACATAACAGATACACCTTCATCCTCCTCATACAAACAACCCAAGTGTGTCCTACCTTCCTATAATAGGCACAAGTGGGCACTCTCTGATCCTGACCCTGCTGCCCCAGCTCCTGCGCTGTCTTCTGTACATAGGGATGCTTAGCTGGTCCCACACTACCACCCGTACTACCTGAATCATCCCTGCCTCTCTTAGACTTGAGCTCCAAGTCATCCTCTGCCCTCTGAGCGTCCCCTACGATCTGCTCGAAAGTTGCCTCACAGTCACTCCTAGTCAAAGGCTTGACCGCCATGACCAAGCCCTTACAAAACTTTCTTTCCTTTGCTGCCTTACTCAAGCCCTCCACAAATCTATCCAGACGGCAGAACTCTGCTACATAATTGTCCACCAGCATGCTCCGCTGGACGAGTGCCTCAAACTGGCTCTCCAAGGCACTATGAGCCACAGTTGGGAAACACTTCTCCTTAAAAAGCCTCTTGAAAGCCTCCCAAGTAAGCCCTGGTGTCATGATCCTCGTATCAGTACGATACTATGTCAAAGTGAGGTCGAATATCTGACTGCCCGCTGTCTATATCTGCATGCTGTTTGGAATCTGTGCCAGCCGAAAAATCCTTTCAATCTGCTCTATCACTTCATCCGTGTACAGGATCCTCTCTGTACCCGAAACTCCTTAGGATGCATCCTCTGGAAATCAGTGATGCTGCCCGGCATCGGGTGCTGAGTCTGATCTGCCTGTGGCTGGGTCTGAGCCACTCTATCCACTACCGTCATGGCCACCTGGTGGGCATTCTCAATGCCCAGCCTTATCATATCCACCTGGCGGTACTGAGTGTCCATCATCTCCCTGAAGAACGCAAATAACTGTGCGATATCTACTAGTACAGGAGGTGGTAGAGGAGGTACCACCGGAACAACTAGGGTAGTCCTCGGATCGACAGGTGGAGGGGGATCTCCGAGAGAAGCAGATGCTCCCTCAACCGCATGAGTGGTGAGTGGAGCGGTAGCAGCTGCCTGAAGTCGAACAGGACGAGAGGTAGCAGACCTCTCGGTGGCAGCTACTGGAACGATACGATAGGATCCTGTCTTCAGATTTATCCTGAACACAGATCAAAAGAAGTCAATACGGCACAAGATACGATATCATCAAGGAAGGATAGTAATATTTCAAAAGGAAGCAATTTCAGAATAATTAGAATAGCAAATATTAGATTAGAATTATTTCTAGTCGTGAATGAGTACACTTTTATCCTAGATCCTATATCCTAGAGCATGCTCACAATACTACAACTAAATTATTGTACAACCACGATATCACACTAATTGTGAAGCTCGAAACCTGCGTGGGCCGTCACCAAAAATGTGTCACGACCCACAACCAAAAAATTGGACATGAGTCGTGGGTACGTCCAGCCTACGCCGCAGCATGGGCGATAGAACGCTGTCTAGGTCTACTATCTAGCTAACAATCTCACACAATAGTATAATTACCTGCCAAGATCTCAACTCCAAACAGAGAAACAATATGATAAAGATAACACAAGTACTCAATCACGATCTAAGCACGATAAGATAACAAGGAAGTCTAACTACTAAAACTAACAACAATAATAATCATAACAATAATATCCTGAAATTAATTACAATACAAAGTCTTAAACCAAAAGTCGAGGACAAATCTAGTACCAAAAGATAATAAATACAACTGAGGTCCTAGTGATCCCGGCTACCAACCCAAAAATCACTCCAGAAATAGGGGGTCCCTGTCTGCACCCTCGACAGGCGGAGGTCCATAAAACATCTAACTCCAATCTTTCGGATCCTCTGAAAGATATATCTAGTCAGGATTGGAGCAAGTTGTCACACCCCAGTCCCAAAAATACGTAGGACTAGGACACGTAAGCATGCCAGCCGTATGGATATGGCAACTCCAATATATGGAAAACAATCCACACGTACGCTGTAATATGAATATCAAATCCACAAGTGGTATAAAACATACGTCACAAGTCACAGGGTATAATCTAAATCTCATCCACGAAAATCGAATATAATTAAATAACCAACATCTATGAAACTAGCTCTCAATAAGAAGTATCTAAAGATGATAGTTGGATGGAAACAAATTCACTACCAACTAGAATATAAGAGCAAATACATTATAAGTACAACACCATCAAACATAATATAAGTATACCAGCTAGCAATCAAGGCTCGAAGAGAAGGCATCCTCGAAACATACGTAACCATCCGAATCTGCGCTCCTGCGAATACACAAGAACAGATACACCTGGCAGGGGACCAGGTCCTCAGAGGGACATAACAAGATACTTAAACAAATGCCAATAAAGTACTGAAATAAATATCCAAGGGGGTCGCCTAACCGTCTAAAGTGAATGCAGTTAAGAACAACTTTCCCCACAAGTGAGCTATCTGGCTGAAAACTAGGATTGGCATGACTCTCTCGGAGAACCAGGGACCTCAAAGGCACGTCGTCTTTTGAACGGCGGAGGCCCGCCAAGTAGTATAGGGGTCATCACCGCCCGTATCTCCAGTGGAGCTTCTGGGTTACAGAAGGAAAAAGTGTAAAGGAGCTCAAATGCGGTAATTGTTGTTCTCCCCACCCCATGCTCTAAGCATGTCATATCCATGACATGATAAACCTCTAATAACTGCCAAGTTTACTAGCATGCAAAGTTTCTAACAGCAGTTATTCCTAACGCACGGCCCATACGTACAGGAGGCCAGACCTGTCACGCAGTCCGTGATCTATATGAGACTCACACTCGTGTAACAACTGTGTCACGACCCATGAACCTAATGATGCTACATGGTAATGGGGTAGTCTCATAAACAAGGTTAATGCAAATACGTAAATAAAACATATCGCGACGACATCGTCGCGCGCATGTTATATAACAGTTAAAATATATGAACTAAAGACAGAAAATAAAGATGCATGCAATCATATGGAATAAGAATAACAGTACAATGGCAAGGTATACTTGCCTGGCAAGGAAGCTGCAATGTACCAATAACCTGCTCCATAAATCGCGCAGAATAATCCAATATCCTATGTACACATAAATATAATACAATAGAATCATTAGTCATTACACTAGCACATACTCAACCACATTTACACTAGACTCAGGGGGTAAACTAGGGGTAACACTAGTCATCTAACACGGTCAATTACGCATTGAATTATACGGGTGTCGCGTCTTCAAGTACTGTACGAAATCAGTCAGTCAACTGACAGGTGTCTATGCCAGTACGTTAATGTACGCAAGGCAGACAAATTCACAAGTTCTTAGGGTCAACATGGTCAAGGTAAGTATGGGATAGTCCACGGTATCCTAGGGTCGTACAGTCTGAATATTTAGTCATAATTATCAATTAGCATTTACTTACATATATATTCATATAACTATATAATAATATAACCATCAATTTATTTTCATAACTATTCGAATACATATAGTAATTATGTACATAAATATATATACCAAACTGAATAATATTTGCGTACATGTAAATGTACGAACGCGCGTTGGGTTCTCCGACTCAGGGTCTGATGTAAACTAACCGTGGTGGATAAATACTAACGTCCTACTGGAACACTGTCAGATAATGTACTCGCCTGGAGTTCTGCTGCTGGTATGAATCAGAGTCCAAGTCATAGTCCAAATAGCCTATGTATTACAACTTTATCACGTCAAAAGATAATTTATTTTAATTTATTTTAATTTATTTAATTCTGGAATAATTACTCTAAAATCCTATTTTAATCTTATTATTCTGATTTTTATGTTAATTCCTAAATTTTTTCCAAAGAAACTGAATTTTATCAACTCGAGACTCATGGCACACAAATCGAGGCGATCTGTTGACCGAAAAGTCAACCGACACAAACTCAACTTTAATGTATGATTTCCTGTAGATTTCAGCGTCAAAAACATGCTGGAATTTACGGCTCGTCCGAATTCAAATTCGTTTGGGAATTATGGCACATACAAATTTTGTATTGTGCACCGATGGTTAAATTCTAACCTAGAAGTTCTACAGAATTAACAGTATATAAATACTTCGAATTAAATTCTGGGAAAAATATATGTCAATTATCTAGACATTAGCTTTCCGAAACTTTAAACGTTTCATGATTCTGATTCCTGGTTCTCCCGAAATCGTAAAAACATTAAAATACGTCTATTTTCGGACATGCTGTGCTCTACGAAATTTCCAGAATTTAACATTCATAATTTCATAAAAAAAATTTATATAATCAGAAATCTAACCTCAATATCTTTCTAACGCAAGAAACTAGGCCTCGTTTGGAGTTCGGAGCTATGCGCAATGGCTTGTGGAAGATGAAGGAACCCTAGATGGCAATTCTCCAAAATCTCTCTCTCTAAAATAATGGGATAATTCGGGTTATAATAATATATATATATAGGGATGTACCTGCGGCTGAAAGGATATTTATAGACTGCCATGTGTCAGAATCTGATTGGATGGTATTTGTTATATTATTTGTTTTTGATTTGCCTTTATCAAAATATTATTTAAGTCATTTTAAATCTAAATAACTCAAAATAAATATTAAAAATAATCATAAAAATCTGGAAAAATTACAAAAAATATATTTTGAATTTAAAAACTCTAGAAAAATATTTGGGATAATTTTATATTCATATATTTTCTACTATAATTAGGAGAAGCTCTAAACATTAGTTTTACCCATATAACTAAAAATAAATACTAAAATTATTCCAAAAATTATGACATAATTTCAGAAAATATATAATAATATTATAAACCCTAAAAAATAACGTGGATCCATTCTATATTCCTGGCATTGCACAATAAATTCTACAAGTCCTAAAAATTAGTTATTAGCCTAAATAACTCCCAATAAATACTAAAATATTCAGAAAATTTCCAGAAAATTCTAGAAAATATATTTGACTATTTAGAACCTAAAATAAAATTTTGGGATATTTTTAGTTAAGTTTGAACATAAAATAAATTCTTTAAAGTCCTAGAAAATTAGTGTTACTAGTTTTTAATTAACTAAAAATTATGGAAAAATTCCAATAATCTAAAATAGCCTAAAAATAATTCTAAATAAATATTTATATAAGTAAATATACTAAAAAAATTATTTTCTAATTAACTAAGAGAATACTCTAAATAAATTCAACATCTATAATAAATATAATAATATAAAATATACACAAAATACCTATTTTGGGTGAGGGAGTTTACAATCTACCCAACTTAAAACAATTTCGTCCTCGAAATTAAAATAAGGCATAATTTGTTAAATCTTCCACATTCGTACATAAGGTACGTCAATCGCAATCTCTTCCAAAAATTTAAATAATAAAATCTATTCAAATCTATCGCGATCACTTCATAATTAAGATAATCATTGTTCAAATCAAAATTCAACCTATTGTAATCTCTTCTCACTTTTCCAAATCATCAATATCTAAATTTAAATTGAATCCATATAATATCTTCAAGATTTAAATAACCCATATCAAATTTTATCTCACGATCTCCAACTATCATAATCTCCTCTAGAAGTAATTCGAGTCCAATATTATTTCTATTTTCACTTATAAATTTTTGTATTCTTCAACTTTTTAAATTCCATTCACATCCTCAATATTTCAAATAGGTAGTCCAACCATCAAATTTTAATTCTTAATTTAAATCATCAAATTGAAAAATAATTTAAATGCAGTCCACCAATGTTCAAGTCTAAAATTATATATTTATCCTTCAAATTCAAATTGATGATTTTACCTTCAATACTCAAAATTTAAATTATGTACTTAAGGTATAAATATTGGGTCCTCAATATCATAATTTTTAAAATTCATTAATCCTCATCATCTTAGTCATTCTTCTAAAATTCTCAAAATTAAAAGGGCTTGAACCTCTCCCAATCTAATCTTACTCGATCACAATCTAAAAGAAATTCCTCTCGAGTTGCCAATGCACTGCTACCCAACTTAGAATTTACCCATCTATCACAGAAGGCTATATACTTTAAGAAAAATATTCCTTAATTTATTTTACTCATGTCATTCAATCCTCAAAACTTCCATGCCAATTATATCTTATATGATATGTCCTTAATTACGAAAGAATAATCCTCAAGTATGTGATCGGCCTATGGGGGATATCTAGTACTCTCTGTGTATCAAACTTTATACCCAGCACGAGGTTTCATCTTTCCGAAATAAGGGAAGACGGAAAACAATAATAAAGAGTTCGAGGGGGAGGTAATCGCTTAGTAGTATGGGGGTCAAGGCGTTTAAAGAATTCAAATGGAAATTGTCAAGGCAGTTGTGGATTAAAATCTTATTTGGTAATTCTTTGTTCGCATGCTCGTATTAGTACAGTTATGTAACCGATACGATATGCTCATACACGTCTAAGGGTACGTATATCCGTCTACTAGTCGACTATATATCTCAATCCACGTAAGGTAGTTATGCGAAGGGCGAATCAAGCGCACTATGGTTGATCAGACCGTAGTACTCTGATTCTGAAATGTATTATTGTAGCGCTCCAATAATACATATCATGAACAAGCTCGATAAAGAATAAGCTTGAAAAAGCTAGGCTATAATAGCAGCATAAGTCAAGGTAGTAGAGCAAATATAAATACGCTGGATTATGATGGAAGAAGGTACATAACAATTCAAGTTCACAAAACAAAAACAACTAAGCAACAATAATAAAAGACTCTACAAATCTCTATAGTTATCATACAACCTCCTTGTCTAAGTCGCTAGTCGACCAAATAGGGGCAAGGACCTCTAAATTCTATTGTCTGAATAAACACTGTCGTCTTATGCTAGTATACAATTAATGTCATCCAATTACACTTCAATAATTGGTCAGAAGACTATGTGATACTAGGGTGTGAGGTATACTACATCACTTATAACATTTGAACTACCATTTGTACTGTCTTAAGGATACCGTAGATACTCCTATTAAGGTCTACGAAAAGGGGTCTTAGTACCTATTAGGGTATCTTCCTATATTACATAGGTCATGGTCGTCTTAAGCCTTAGTCATAATGCTTATAGAACAAGTGTCAATAGCAAGAATAGAAAGGTTACTAGTCTCAAGGGAAGGGAATATAACTCGTATCGAGGTGAGGGTACAAATTACGCGATTTAACACTAAGGGATAATCATCGGGTCGCAGTCTGCAAGAACAACTCAAACTTATCAAACTCTAACTACCAAGCACAAAATGTTCAATTTCAAGACTACAACTATAATCCTGGCAAACTATGTGTCCTTATCAAAGAATAACATTACTTGGCCTACTATCAGAAGTGTCAGGTGCACGAATTGAAAGATGAAGAAAAGAAGAAGATAATTTGGTCATCGCGCAATTGGCGAATGCTAAGGCCGCAGAGGAATAACATATGAAATTAAATAGTAGGTCTTTAGGTAGCATCATGGTTTTCCAAGGGGGAGTGGTATGCTAGTTGCCATGTTCGGGGTATGATCAAGGGAGAAGTGTTGATTACATTCCTCTAGGCTTCCTAGGTTGCTGTCTACTAATAACAAGGCAATGATATAAGTTTACAGTTCTCCAATACTTATCTAACTGCGAAGGTTAGGCTCAGTCCTAATATTCAATTTTGGTCTTCTATTGGTTCCTCAATACTAGGGTCAAACATTATGGTAAAACTTCTAACTAACTCTAGTAGTGTCTATGCTACTCTCAAGTCTTCATAATACATCAAGGGGTAATGGTAAACCAATCTATAGATAAGAAATTCTAGGGTTAACTAGATAGTCTAAACTTAGTGGTGTGTCTATATTCTTCTTGTATTCTTAATAGATGTGCTACCCTAATTATCATCCTAATAACAGGGGTTCCTATATTCTAGCAGAAGGCAATATATACTCAAGGAACTTATTAAGGAAGTACAGGAATCAAGCAGGATACAATTGTTCGAATAGAACAGAGAGGAGGAAGATGAATTATAGTCAATTGTGGATGAGATCCTATACTCTAGTCCTAGGTGCAGGCTTGTCCGGTACAGTAACGTAACCGAGACAATATGCTCTGGACCTGCATGGGCCACCACAAAAACATGTCACACCCCAGTCCCAAAAATACGTAGGACTAGGACACGTAAGCATGCCAGCCGTATGGATATGGCAACTCCAATATATGGAAACCAATCCACACGTACGCTGTAATATGAATATCAAATCCACAAGTGGTATAAAACATACGTCACAAGTCACAGGGTATAATCTAAATCTCATCCACGAAAATCAAATATAATTAAATAACCAACATCTATGAAACTAGCTCTCAATAAGAAGTATCTAAAGATGATAGTTGGATGGAAACAAATCCATTACCAACTAGAATATAAGAGCAAATACATTATAAGTACAACACCATCAAACATAATATAAGTATACCAGCTAGCAATCAAGGCTCGAAGAGAAGGCATCCTCCAAACATACGTAACCATCCGAATCTGCGCTCCTGCGAATACTCAAGAACAGATACACCTGGCAGGGGACCAAGTCCTCAGAGGGACATAACAAGATACTTAAACATATGCCAATAAAGTACTGAAATAAATATCCAAGGGGGTCGCCTAACCGTCTAAAGTGAATGCAGTTAAGAACAACTTTCCCCACAAGTGAGCTATCTGGCTGAAAACTGGGATTGGCATGACTCTCTCGGAGAACCAGGGGCCTCAAAGGCACGTCGTCTTTTGAACGGCGGAGGCCTGCCAAGTAGTATAGGGGTCATCACCGCCCGTATCTCCAGTGGAGCTTCCGGGTTACAGAAGAAAAAAGTGTAAAGGAGCTCAAATGCAGTACTTGTTGTTCTCCCCACCCCATGCTCTAAGCATGTCATATCTATGACATGATAAACCTCTAATAACTGCCAAGTCTACTAGTATACAAAGTTTTTAACAGCAGTTATTCCTAATGCACGGCCTATACGTACAGGAGGCCAGACCTGTCACGCAGTCCGTGATCTATATGAGACTCACACTCGTGTAACAACTGTGTCACGACCCATGAACCTAATGATGCTACATGGTAATGGGGTAGTCTCATAAACAAGGTCAATGCAAATACATAAATAAAACATATCGCGACGACATCGTCGCGCGCATGTTATATAACATTAAAATATATGAACTAAAGACAGAAAATAAAGATGCATGTAATCATATGGAATAAGAATAACAGTACAATGGCAAGGTATACTTGCCTGGCAAGGAAGCTGCAATGTACCAATAACCTGCTCCAGAACTCGCGCAGAACAATCCAATATCCTATGTACACATAAATATAATATAATAGAATTATTAGTCATTACACTAGCACATACTCAACCACATTTACACTAGACTCAGGGGGTAAACTAGGGGTAACACTAGTCATCTAACACGGTCAATTACACGTTGAATTATGCGGGTGTCGCGTCTTCAAGTACTGTACGAAATCAGTCAGTCAACTGACAGGTGTCTATGCCAGTATATTAATGTACGCAAGGCAGACAAATTCACAAGTTCTTAGGGTCAACATGGTCAAGGTAAGTATGGGATAGTCCACGGTGTCCTAGGGTCGTACAGTCTGAATATTTAGTCATAATTATCAATTAGCATTTACTTACATATATATTCATATAACTATATAATAATATAACCATCATTTTATTTTTATAACTATTGGAATACATATAGTAATTACGTACATAAATATATATACCAAACTGAATAATATTTGCGTACATGTAAATGTACGAACGCGCGTTGGGTTCTCCGATTCAGGGTCTGATGTAAACTAACCGTGGTGGCTAAATACTAACGTCCTACTGGAACACTGTCAGATAATGTACTTGCCTGGGGTCCTGCTGCTGGTATGAATCAGAGTCCAAGTCACAGTCCAAATAGCCTATGTATTACAAATTTATCACGTCAAAAGATAATTTATTTTAATTTATTTAATTCTGGAATAATTACTCTAAAATCCTATTTTAATCTTATTATTCTGATTTTTATGTTAATTCCTAAATTTTTTCCAAAGAAACTGAATTTTATCAACTCGAGACTCATGGCACGCAAATCGAGGCGATCTGTTGACCGAAAAGTCAACCGACACAAACTCAACTTTAATGCATGATTTCCTGTAGATTTCAGCGTCAAAAACATGCTGGAATTTACGGCTCATCCGAATTCAAATTCGTTTGGGAATTATGGCACATACAAATTTTGTATTGTGCACCGATGGTTAAATTCTAACCTAGAAGTTCTACAGAATTAACAGTATATAAATAATTCGAACTAAATTCTGGGAAAAATATATTTCAATTATCTAGACATTAGCTTTCTAAAACTTTAAACGTTTCATGATTCTGATTCCTGGTTCTCCGAAATCGCGAAAATATTGAAACACGTCTATTTTCGGCATGCTGTGCTCTACGAATTTTCCAAAATTTAACACTCATAATTTCGTAAAAATTTTTATATAATCAGAAATCTAACCTCAATATCTTTCTAACGCAAGAAACTAGGCCTCGTTTGGAGTTCGGAGCTATGCGCAATGGCTTGTGGAAAATGAAGGAACCCTAGATGGCAATTCTCCAAAATCTCTCTCTAAAATAATAGAATAATTTGGGTTATAATAATATATATATATAGGGATGTACCTACGGCTGAAAGGATACTTATAGGCTGCCACATGTCAGAATCTGATTGGATGGTATTTGTTTATTATTTATTTTTGATTTGCCTTTATCAAAACATTATTTAAGTCATTTTAAATCTAAATAACTCAAAATAAATATTAAAAATAATCATAAAAATCTGGAAAAATTACAAAAAATATATTTTGAATTTAAAAACTCTAGAAAAATATTTGGGATAATTTTATATTCATATATTTTCTACTATAATTAGGAGAAGCTCTAAACATTAGTTTTACTCATATAACTAAAAATAAATACTAAAATTATTCCAAAAATTCTGACATAATTCCAAAAAATATATAATAATATTATAAACCCTAAAAAATAACGTGGGTCCATTGTATATTCCTGGCATTGCACAATAAATTCTACAAGTCCTAAAAATTAGTTATTAGCCTAAATAACTCCCAATAAATACTAAAATATTCAGAAAATTTCCAGAAAATTCTAGAAAATATATTTGACTATTTAGAACCTAAAATAAAATTTTGGGATATTTTTAGTTAAGTTTGAACATAAAATAAATTCTTCAAAGTCCTAGAAAATTTGTGTTACTAGTTTTTAATAACTAAAAATTATAGAAAAATCCCATTAATCTAAAATAGCCTAAAAATAATTCTAAATAAATATTTATATAATTAAATATACAAAAAAAATTATTTTCTAATTAACTAAGAGAATACTCTAAATAAATTCAACATCTATAATAAATATAATAATATAAAATATACACAAAATATCTATTTTGGGTGAGGGAGTTTACACAAGTATACCTCTAACAGCAGTTCCAGTTAAATAATAAAAACTATAAAGGAGTTATATCAAGTAGCACAAGGTGAAGGAAATGAAGTATGAACAAAAAAATATACATATATATCAACTGGTGCATAAAGGTAAAGATGCATAAAAATCAGAAGCAAGATAATAATGATTGCAGGATACAAAAAATCTAAACTAAGAGCAAGTGTGTACACAATATCGTAAAATGAGTCCAGCAAGAGTAAATATAATGAGTCCAGTCCATAAAGTATAAGTGAGACCAGTCAAGAGGTGTAAGTAAGACCAGACTAGAAAGAATGAACTAGTGTCTCTGAAATACCTGTTTTGATATAAAAATGGCTAGGGGTATATACGGCTCACCACACACTGGGTGTGCGGCTGCTATCATTCCAGATTAGACCAGAGGGAGTGATTCCAGATTTGGGAATATTTATATGTCTACTCGAGTATTTCCCAGCCCCAATTAGTACAAGTAAATCCAAGACCCGATACGTAAAATAAATATGAGTCAAGCCAGAAACATGAGTGATGCCTGTAGTGAGTCCTG